>JARJDV010009051.1:0-19455 GCA_030264675.1 Anaulacaspis nigra
TCATTGTCAATTACTAATTACACGTAAATTTCAACCATATTTTTATTTTTATCACCTAAATAGTGAATGGGAAATTTTGAATCCCTGGAAAGTAGGAGATTTAGAAAACTTTACATGTTAAGAATTTTTTATTACAGTTTGAAAAGTTTAAAGTATTCTTGACACACTTTATAAAAAGTTGTAAAATTTCCTCCATAGTTTTAAAATAAACGGCAACCACAATACATAACCCATCCACCACGCCACGCCACGCCGCCTACGTTAATCAAGCCGCAGAGCTTCGTGGAGGAAATTGTGCGCAATGTTTTATCAAGTTGATTCTCCAGCATGTTATAAAATAATAAGCAAATAAACGTGACCGGGCACGTGAATGTCAGCGCAATGTGAGATTGTCAATTGTCGTGGAATCCGAATAAGAACGCCGGTTGGAATTATTTCCAGCAAACCGACTACATACAACACGAATTGCATTTCTAAGGATAACTTTATCGTTTTGTTATGGGGAAATTGAATATGTCAAGAGAAATGCGAACAAATGAAGCAATCGAGTATGAACGCATGAGCCTGAAGTATGATTGTTATATAACAGTTATTGCCTTCGAAACTTATTGTACGAATATGTACTTACAAGCAAGCAAGCAGTTGCGCTCTTGCTTTGGCTGAAGATGAGCAACTGAAGCGGCTCTCTGAAAACAGTTGCCGTGCGCTGTCAAAATATGAGCACACATAAGCGAGTGCACACGATATTGTCTTAAAAACTGACGTTGGCATTGAGGGCGTGGATTGGAAAGACTAGGCTTTGCGTTCTAATAATGGCCTTAAATGGGAAATTAATTAAGTGCACTTTTGTGATGCTTCATTGCGCGTTTTCCCCGTTCAATTCACCTCGTCCTCTTCTTCTTCTTGTCGTCGTCGTCGACGACGGCAGCGTCGCCACCACCACCGTTGTCGGCGGCTGCCATACGGTTTTGTATTGCCGCTTCCGTTGAATTGCTGCTTGCCTTTCTTTCCCTCTTGAAGCCGCTGTTTCCTTCCTTCCCGCGCTTCTTGAGGACGGTCGGCTTACGATCGGGAGAGAGCGCACTCGACGCGCAGTCAACTCGACGCAAGAGCTCAACGAGTATAAGCAAGCAACTTGACTTTATTACGCATCACAATATGCCTGGCAATCCGTATTGAAAATTACGTAATAAATGTTGGAGCGTGCACAGCTCCATCTACACGTGTGTGTGTGGCTAGGGCAGCGATGGAGCTTCTTTGTTTAAGTTTAATTTTCATAAAATTGATAGTCCTCACGCTCCCACACACGAAGCGTATCGTGGATGGCAAACGATAAAGCCTTGAAATCGAAATTCGAACGTGAATAACTCGCAGCAAATTGCCTGAAGAAATCTTATATAAATTATAAACTTTCACAACTCGGTGGCGGCGCTGATGTGCACACAACTTTAATTTTTTGCGCGTGGCTTCATTAGCCTTACGCATTCGTTTATGATTTTCTAAATTGTCTTATCTAAATTTGTTTTTCATGCTTGGTTTTGTTGTGTTAGCGCTCGCAAACAGATTGAAACGCACACTTGCGACCAATATTTAACAAACTTGCAAAGTTGAACGTCGCATTCGTGGGGTGTTTGTGTGTGTATGCAGATGGAGAGTGAGGTATATGTATGTATGTAGTATTGCATTCCTTGCATTTTCTTCTTTGCCTTCGAAAGTAACTCAAGAGCACGATCGTATCGCGATTGCAGTAGCATATGTTAGAATAGTTCGCGTGTTGAAATTGAACGAAAGTGTAGTACCTATACGGACACTTGAACGCTTGAATGCTTGGAAACTTTATTTGGTGCTGTAGTCTTCACAAAGCTTCAAACAAATATCAAATATTCGAAGGCGCAACAGAAACTTTTCATTGAAACTTTCCGGGAACTCAATAAAAAATACTAGTACCAACCGTATTTTTTATTTGTATTTTATAAGTGAGTTTATTGAAATTCTAAAATAAAATACCTACAACTGGAATATTTAATAATGCATTTCGTCCGAATAAGCGATAAGTTGCAAAGTTGTATTCAATATGATGGAATGATGATGTGCGAAAGGTTCTCAGTAAATTTCCATTTTATTGAATAGGTATCAAACTTTGCCAATAAATGTCTATGATTGCTATAATATTTATTGTATTATAATATTAAGCGAATAATCTAATTTAGTCTATTTATTATGAAAGGGTTGTGATACTATTAAGAGTAATGTAGTGATAATAATATGGTGATAGCGATGATGCTCGTACAATTCCGAGGACACGAAGTCGATTTCGGTCGTCTATTAACCAATAAGCGAACGCGATGCAAATACGCGAATGCGAATGACGCCGCTGTGAATACCATTATTATTATCATTGCCAGGCGAGGATTAAGTTTATAACAGCTGGCTTGGCATAGCATATAGAGAGCGCGCATCACAAGTCGAAAATACACACATACGCGAGTTGAACCTAACCTATAAACAGCATAAATGCTGTGCATACGTGTTGAAATGAGTGTGTATACGTGGCTTAGCGAATGCCAAACGCGCGAAAATGCATGCATACTTTGTAGGTAATTGCGCGACACTCAAAAACCTCACAACATTGTGCGCGTTAATGAGCCGAGAATTAAAACGCCACCCGCCCACACGCCGCCGCCGCCGCCGTACCAACGGTATGCGCATTTTACGCGCATAATAATATGTAGCGAGCGGCCGACGCCGAGGCTTGCAGAAAATCACATTTATAAACAGCATATAATTAAGTACGTATTGACGCATTTGTGCAACTGCCGACGCTTCATTATCACAATCGCCAATGCGCGCATTTATTCAAAGAGTGGTTGGTTTGTGTTGCATTGCGTTCTGAATTAAATTATATTCGTATTTGCCCTTGCGCTTGTTCGAATTCACATTTATCACACGTGTTAAAAACCAGCGTGCAATAATTTCACGCTCATGTACATTTTAATTCTGAAATATTAATTTTCCACTATAATCCGCGCGCCGTGCAATGGCAAAATATTGGATTTTATATTTCATCGCAATCCCTATCTGACTTTATACTTTTTCAATCGAATTCGTTTAAAAATCAGATAACAATTGATATTTGTTATTAAATTGAAAAAGCCGGTTAATTCCTCTTATCTTAATATGACACTCATTACATCCACCTTTAGCATGCTGTTAGCATGGTGTGTGCGAGTGTAATTTATATTATGAAACTCACTTCGTTGTCATTGTACACGCATAGAGATAACTTTCATAAATTACCAGGCGTTATTAGGCATTTTAATAGAGATCATTTAGTTTTTATTTTCCGACTTGAGCATAGTGTCGCCCCCATTGTTATGTGCGGCTATTTAGTGCGCTGCTGCTCATTTTATTCACTCCCCGTAGGGCGCGCAGCGCACAGCGCTGGAATCGCATGAGGCAAATTTAGCTTGCGTGCTTCATGAATAATATATATATAAGTATGTATGAATCGTATCGTCGGCGTGTGTGTATGTTTGTTTAATAATTTCATTTACATTGGCCGCAACCGCACATCACTAACAAAGAGGTACAACATAATAAATGTCACAACGCATTAGATTCAGGCGCGGCGATAAGTTTAATAAGTCCGTACGCAACACTCGTTCGTGTGGATTCGTTACATATGTGTGCCCCGACGTCTATTACGCTTTATTAATTCAGATTGTGTGTTCGGTGACTTTAGTCAGTCAATTTCTTTATGCAACGTGTCGACATCGTTGTTTTCCCCATGCATTTATGAAAATTTAATTTGCATTTCGTTGCTGCAATTTGCAATATAACACTGCGTGATTTAATCACACATCAGGCGAGGCGGGCAGGCAGGCTGCTTTTTAATAGCTTCATGTCACATCTACGATCGGTTTTTATATTAATGCAACATATGCTACAAGATGCGTGTGATATGACGTTAATTAGCATGTTTAAACGTCGAGTGTAACTTTAATTGCGACAACAACAATGTTATCCATGTAGCACTAATTATATAAATAGATTCTAACACAAATATTATTATATCACATGCAATTGTTGTATTGTCATAAATCGCATGCGCGTGCGGAATATTGCATTATATTGTGAGAGAAGTGGCAAATTACACGGACATAAATACAAACAAACCGCGTTAGTTAGTTGAGGGCATTCGAACATTGTATTCGCTCAAGGCGAACGCGATGGACAAGCACGCGCGATAATCGCATCGAACACAATCGACACAACACAGTGCGCAGCCGCCCCCTACCAATAACTGATGTCAAGCAAGAACAATAACAACATGCTCCACACGTTATCATCATCCCTCCTCCGTGTTCGCCCACGACTGCGATATTAGTGCCACTTGATTTCGGTTGACGGTCAATATGTTCAATATGTCACGCTAAATCAACTATGCAAGAATGCTTTCTAGGTTAGGTTGCTTCGCCGAGTGGCCATATTTTTCAAAAGAATATCGCTTTAAGAGTGCTTACGGGGCACAGATCATTAAGTCTCGGCGCAGTGAATACATGCGTTAATCTTTGTTTAGCTCTTAAGTCATTTAAGTTATTCAAATAAAGGAAACGCGTTTGTATCTCGTCGTCTAAACTCCCGCTCGCTTCGCACTATTAACGGCGGGCGTGGGCGTCTTCGCGAAAGGGGCAGCAGCACAGGCCGCAGCACAAAACGACGGTGGCATTCGCACAGCTTTAAGTGGGTCTCGGGTAATTTTGCTCAACAACATTATCGACTTTTCCCTTCTTCGCCCATTTGGAGTGAGTGGTGCGATGTTGCTTTCTTATCCACCGCCACGAACGCGCGAGCACTGCTTTACAGTCGCCGAGTACTTGAGACACGCAGCAGCGACATTTTCCTAATGGAACGAATGTGATTGCAAACCAAAAACTAACGTTTACGTGTATCTCAGCAATTGAACGCAACAAATTGCCTACGAAAGTGCTCCGCAGCTTGAATGCAAAACAAATACTGTGTGGCTGGCGCTGTTGCCAGTTCTTTTTTCTCATTTGCACTCAGCGCCATCTTCGTTAGATCCCAGTTTAAGATTTCAATTAATTTGAATTAATTTTGAACATTAGTGTGTAGTTCTTTTTTCATTAGGGCTGGCTCAGCATAAATAAAATGTCTGCAGCGTTCGAGTTGCTTCCAGCTCGCTCCACTTGGAAACAAGCGAAGGGAAGAGTTCCAACTTAACTCGATCTAATACTGCACAGCCTAGAATTACTCTTGCAGCAACCGAACGGATTGTACCGCTGCTGCAGTCTTTCATTGGCAATTGGCGCACGTTGTGACTCGAATATAAATTTCGACGCTTGAATTACCGCTAACCTTCCAGCCTCCTTTAAAATGTCGATGTTGCTTGCTGAATTTGAATCGTTCACTGCTGACATCTTTATATTTAGAACATTTTACTAACCAACAAATATAATTGCTAGCTTGTTAGGCTAACAACTAGGGTTGCATACACTTGCTGTTGTTGTTGTTGGTTGCATACACTTGTTGTTGTGATTATTATTCGCGCATCAACTGATTCTGATGTTGTCGTTATACTTGTTGATGCGCTTTCTGCTGATACATCCTTTGCACATTGAAAGTTTTCCGTGAATATTTTCCAGACACTTCGATCCCGCGCGCGATACACATTTGTTACACCAAACTAGTTCTTCCGCCTGCGCGCCGGTATTTTGTTGGTTGCATTCGACGTCTACGAAGTTTTAATATTCGTATTTGCCTGCCCTAAAATAAAATTTTACGGGCGACGTGCGGCGCTGTAACATGTAAATATTTTTGATACTTGCTTTACTCCTCGCTGCTTGCTTGCGCATGCATTGTGTTTAGTAATGTGTGAAGATCGTTACGTTTTTCTAACCTAGAAAGGAGTAATTTATTACTGTCACTATCAGAATAGGATGCATTAGTGTACATGCGTGGGTATTTTCGTTAACAACCAGAAGGACTGCGAGCGGAAGCGAGAAAGAAGTGGAGCGCGCGAGTTGAGGGTGCATGGCATGTACATCAGGACTCCCGACGCGCGTCGCGACGCTCCCGTCATCCAAGGATGGTGGTTTGCTTTATTATAAAATTGCACATTTGAGTGACGGTCGCATTCAGCTTTTTACGTTCGCGTTGTTGTATTCAAATTTATTAAATAAACTATTTACTTCAACAACATTTTCAGCAAAATCATAGTACATTTCGATAGCTGACAAATAAAACGAACTCATCTTGTTTATTTTGCTAATATTTGTATTAAAGCACATTCTAACCTACCACAAAATTTATTAAAGCAAAGAATACAAAGTGAAAAAACTTTGCTAGCCAACTTGGAAAAGAACTCTCTCGTTATTACTTGACGCTTTAATATCTTGCCTTTGAATCCGTATGAAACGTGAACAGTTTAATTTTGAAAGTTTACGTTTACGAAGAAGTCGTCGCTGCGAACATGAAAAGGCTAAGTGACAAAACAAATGTTCATATCTCGTTGTATCTACCTCTATCTTATCCTCCTTTTTTATTTTGCTTTCTGCGAACTTCTCGCCGGAACGTATGATAGAACGACTTGTACTTATCTCAAGACGTCCGTAATGAACTCGGAAGCTTAATATTGTGTTACGTTCATAGGTGCATTATTTCTCATCATCAAAAGAAGAATTAATAAAGCCGCTTGTGTATAAGCTCTGGCACAAAAGTATTTTTCAAGTGTAAGCTTATTAAATTTATACTTTTCAAGCATATTCATCGCTCAAAATTACATTAAATAATTGCACAAAGCCTAATCAATTACCTAATTAATTATCAAATATTAATTTAGTTATAACAATATTTACTTAACCAAAGGGACATTAATTATTCAATAGCTAATTAATTTATAACACACTTTATCAAATGTGCTTTGAGGTTAGGTAAAAGTAATTTTTCGATGGGGAATATAAAATAATTCAGTGTTATCAAACATTATTCGATAGCGACAGCGTGCGAATCGTGAAATTGAGTTAAACGAAATCAAAAAAGCAAGGATGTAATCGCAGTGCACGAGTATTACATGTAAGTAATGTGGGGATGAAACGAGGAGGGAGACACTCAACAAGCGCAATTCGAAATTTTCAATATCAATAACTTATATAACATTATGCAGTCGAATTTGCAGGTACTTTATTTGCGTTCATATTGGCTCAAATCCAATACCATTAGTTTCAGTTTGCGCATCGCCTCAGTGAGACAACGACTGCTGAATTCACATTTACATGCATATATACTCACGAACTACATCGAATATATTTCAAGTGTTTCCCGAAAAAAATATTTGCAGTTTTGTGTATGGATACGACGGAATAAAAAAGTTGCTTTGTAGATTAGAAGAAATAATATATGTCGAATCGATTTTCGTCGAGTTGATATTGGAGAAAGAAGAAGTATTTTTATAAAAGTATATTTTATATGAAAGTCTATTGCGTTCGAGTGCACCGTCGTCAATCACGGACATCCGTGGTGGTCAATTTCGCAGCAGCGCTTCTAATTGTCACATCGATCAAGTAGTAGTCTATTGCTTTGCGCCCTTGCTGCTGGCTTGCGCTTGTACAGATCCCCGTGCGCGTCCTTTCGAGTTCAACGCTGCCACCGCTGCCGCAGCCGCCGCCGCCGCCACTGCCGCCATGTGTTTATATATATCGCTGGTGATGTGAAACACTACTGCAGAGTTCTCAGTTGTCCGGAGAGTTGTTCGGCGCCCGTGGAGAAACACATTTTCGACACGATTCTCGATCGGTCGATTGCTGATCGTACGCATGGTCACTGCACTTGTACGAATCGCATTACACTGTACTAAATACTCCGGGTTATTTGTACTTATTACCCGATGTGAGCAGACTTCTCAGTTTACCAATTACTATCGTAATCAACGTTTAACCTAACCTGAAATTATAATTAGAATATTTTCAAAACTTAATTAGAAAATTGACTAAAATTCAATTTCAACTTTAATTAAATCCAACCACATTTCACGACTTAAGTATGTGCAGTATTATAATTAGAAAAGTATATTTATTTGACACTCCGTTTCATTTTATAGTGATATTTCTTTGACAGTATTTTTAAGCAGAAAATTCTTCAAAATTAAATTTTATTTAATGTTAACTTGAACTTTTAAGTTTAATTAAATCCAACCACATTTTAAAACTTAAGCTCAGTATTTATAACTAGAAAAGTATACTTATTTGACACTCCGTTTCATTTTATAGTTGTATTTCTTTGAGAATATTTTTAAGAGAAAAATTGACGAAAATGCAAGTTTCCTAATTTTATCTTTAATTTGTAGGCTTACTTAAGTCCAATTACATTTTAAGACTTAAGTAAGGTAATTACTTGAAGAATGGTATTATTTTCTGGTATTATAACTAGAAGTTTTTGTACATTTGGAATATGCACAAAGACTATATTTTTAATCAGAAAGCTCATTCAAAATTCAATTTTCTTTAAAGCTAACTTGAATTTTTAAGTTTAATCAGATCCAATCACTTTTTTAAGACTTACGTACAGTATTTATAACTAGAAAAGTATATTTATTTGACACTCCCTTTCATTTTATAGTTGTATTTCTTTGAGAATATTTTTAAGCGGAAAATTGACGAAAATTCAACTCTCTTAATTTTATCTTTAACTTTCCAGTTTAATTAAGTTCAATTACATTTTAAGACTTAAATAACGTATTATTTGAAGAATTGTATTATTTTCTAGTATTATAACCAGAAAATGTTGTACATTTGGAATATGCACAAAGACTATTTGATATATTTATTTGACACTGCGTTTCATCTTGCAGTATTATTTCTACGAGTTCTTCGCGTAAGAGCAGAAGCCTCTTGCTCATCGCATATATGCATGTAAAATGCATTTTAGATTGCGATTTAAATGCGCAACGAGGCATGAAATTAACTACGAAATGCTCATACAGATTACGGTTTGCAAAACGCATGCGGAAACAACTAGTTTTTACTATTTTTACGAGCGAGATTTCCACACATTGCGACGCGCGCATTTATACGAATTCGTCCTATCTGCGTGTAGTAAAAGCCACCCTGATAGACAATTGCATTTATCGCATGCACAATGGAAACAAAGAATTTAACTAAACTTTTTGATTCATCGCGCTGATATGTAAATCTTGCCATTTTTTTGTTGCCAAATTGTTTAAACAACATCACGTACATATTTAATTACACTCGGCTATAATGTCAGTGAGTTTATACTTTTAATAATATTTTTAATATTTTCAAAGTATAAATGAGGTGTGCTACTTATTTTCTAACATTGCATCCGGCCAGTTCTAGTAGTAGTTGTAGTAGTATGATTGCGTAACTTTAATAAAGTGAAACTTACTTACTCTATGCATGCGCGGCCAGACTTTTTCCGTTTGCACTCTAGAGATGACCAGTAACAACAGGATGGAATTGTTTAATTAAATTCCACATGGAGTTCCCCCCTTACGAAATGAGAACTAACTACTTCACGTTTCTGCATGCTGCGCTCTCCTCCGCGTATACGAGCAATTTCTATTTCTATTTGTTGTTTGGCGCGCGCATTGCGCATTTTTCCCTCTCGCTTTTCTATTTGCAATTTTATAATTTTTCCTCTTCCTGTGTTCGCTACGTGTGTTTGTGATTTAGGATCATTTCGTTTCGGGTTTTTATCAAAAAAAAAACGAAGAGCGCGGCGAGCAGTCACGTGTAAGAAATAAATTTCGATGAAATTTATGACCACGTTTATAAATATTTATCACATCTTCTTTTTTCTTTGACATTAGCTAGCTTTTTGTCCACACACAATGGGGGGATGCGATTTAAATTTGTTTCTCAAGTTCGCCGTCTCTTAAGAGCGAAGAAGCAATTCTTTTTTCCCGCTAAATTTATCGAGATAGAATGCATAAAGGCTGCGAATCCTTTGTCGGATTTCTCGCTTTCTTTTCGTCCTTTGTCGTGCGTCCAAATTATTTGTCAAGGGTTATTGTTAATTTGCGAATAACATCGTAATTTTCTACAACACCCTATAGAGGCGTAATGCTCATGTGCGCTGTTGCATAATTTAATTTTAATGTACCATCGCATAATGAAATAATTAAATTCTTTAACGTCTTTTGGCGCTCTCTTTTGACTTTGCCGCTCCTCGTTTTATACCATTTTCCTCAGCGCGCATCTCGTTTTTTCCAAGTGCGTTCAACGCGCACGCTCTCTTTTCACACACATTAGGTTTTTTGTTGTTGTCGGCGGCGGTGGAGGCGGCGTGCGCTTGAAACTCATAAGAAAATCTAAGGGTGTCCTAATGCGCTCGTTGCGCAGACGGTGTGTGCGTGCGCTTGTCTATGGGCATAATACTGAGCTTCTTTTTGGTATGATGAGTACGATAAGATGACGATGACGACGTTATTTCGCACGTGGTACACGCTTGTTAGCTTGTTGTAATGCGGATCCCTTTGCGGAACATTAACATTATATTCGTATATTCTTTGCACCTTTCTTGACTTCCTCGACGCTCGACGGCGGCATCACTCGTTCCGCATACAACGTGTGGGGCGGCGGCGGCGGTGGCGCACACTCTTCTCCGATGTCGCTCCTTTCTTCGCCGGCTGAGGGTTCGCTGTGTGTACTTTTTGCTGCAAACAAACACGTGATCTGCGTGCTGATGCCTTTTCTTCGTTCGCTCGGGGTGCGTATTGTGAATTATTGGGACTCGGGGGCGGCTAGCATTATAGAAAAATTTTAGACGAGAGAAGAAGAAGAAGACGAAAAAAACTTGCCTAACAAAACGCACGCCGTCAACGGCGAAAACGTTATTTGTAACTTTGGTGGAAATATTTCAAGCAAAGAAACGCCTTATTGATTTCTTACTTGTTTATATTTATAAGTACGTTTGGTACCTTGGGTGCATGTAGTTTGCGCGTAATAAAAAAGCGTGTATAACACAAGTTTGTGTATTAAAACTTTTAATTCGATTTGTTTAATGAAATTCAAGTTATAAGCAGATTTCTAACTTTTAACTGCGGATGTAAAATTAATAATCATAAAAGCGCGCGAAAATAGTTTCGAAACTACTTTGCGTAATGCGCGATGGTGTCGGTGGTAAATCTTAATCATTGAGCGACAATTGCGTGCAAATTTAACCGCGAGCACAATAGTAGCAATTATTTTTATTTAATAACTTGTATTTGTGTTCGGCACGTTTGCGCGAGATTACTTTGCGAGCGCGCGCGCGACGCAATTTATGCAGTGAGGCAGTTGACACAATAAGTAAATTTTGTTAACGCAGCACGCTGGGACATCGCACTGATTATACGATTATGGCCATGATTTTATTTCTCGCATCATAATCGTAAAAGTTTTCATCATCGTAAAAATTAAATATTACTTGAAGAGCGGCGCGCAAATGATAAGTGGGCGTGTTGTGTTGTGCTCGGCTCGTGTCGTCAACAGATCATCGCGTCTCACAGTCAGCACGACGAGTAGTTTGCCCGTTTTATTCTTGCAATTCCTAGGCCATCATGGCATGTGATATAAATCAAGATACGGGCATTGTTTCGCAATGGCACTCACGCGTTTTAAGTAAAAGCAATCGTAAAGCGCCTCTCCAAATAAAACATGCGATTGCATTATGTACAATTACGCTCGATGTCCACACATTATTCGTTTCCCTTTTTTTTCGCAGCGCGCCCCCTTTGTGTTGTGTTTTATTCGCGAATTTTCGTCACGGCTCAAGATGTTCCCGGTGTTATTTTGTATAGTTTAAGATGCACATGCATAATGTGTGTCTGCTTTGTTGGCAAACACGCCGCACAACAGTAATCATAAACAATAAATTTGCATCTGAAGGAATGCCCGCGCTGACGCCGAGTCGCAAAATGCGCACAGGACGAAACGAAGAGGCTGAGGAAGCGAGAGAGGGTAAAGATAAACAGATGCAGTATGAAGCTTAACAGCGAGGGCGACTGTGCTGCAGCACTCACGTTATGTAAACAACATTAATCCATTGCGTTTGCATTTTGTCAGCCACTTATTCCAATTAGGAATATGTTACCAGTGTCACAAACGTTTTTTGCTCGTTTTATTTGCTCCTCGGCTTGCTATTTATTTATAATTATAATTTGTGAAAACGTCTACCGCCATTAAAATCCGCGTCGTGCTTAGGCTTACAATGCGAAAGCTGGCTGAATGGGTCGGCAACACTGGCCAATTTCCGTGCACCTCGTCGGTATTTAACGTCAGTGCGTGCGTTCAAACACATTGATGCATTAATAACGAGATATCGATGCGGTCCGCCAGAGTGCGATAGGCATACGCAGACAGGCAGCCCAACGCACAGCAATGGCGGCATGTGTGCATATATTTGCTGTGCAAACAGAAAGATCAAACGATTCGCTCTTTGCCAGTCAGTTAATTATAAACACAAATGCGATTAATGAAATTATTTATTCTGGACGCATGCATGTACACAGTGCAACACAAATACGATTGTTAATAGGATTGATGTGCAGGATTCTCCATCAGTCATACGATGCGCGAGTGATGCAAACGAGAAGAGCACGAGAAATTGGAAAGAGGAGCGCATTGCGTCTGTGTGCTTGCTCTTCAATAGTCCGCAAATTGTTTCGGTCGACCATATCAAACCAACACCAAAATGTTGATTTGCTAAGTGAAATAATCACCTGCTTCAATGTTGGGTTAATTAGTCGACCACTACAATCAGAAACAGCCCGCACAATCATAGAATTAATTAACAGGGAGTTTGATTGTCTCGCAACGTTCACAACCATCTAAGAACTCGGGGTTTATGTTTATGGTTTTGCTCTGCGGATTCGGTTTTAATAAATGTTGCCATTAGAGGTTATGATTTATTTGTGAATACGCAATAAGCGTTTTTCTTCGTACAATATTAGTTACGGTGGTGTTTCACGGTCGGTTTTATAGTTTTCAAAAATCGTTTAACGTGGTAACCATAATAACGATGCCCACTAAAGTGAATAATTTACGATTTTAATATTGCCTTCTTTACTAGCACGCATGTGTAATATGACATCAATGTGCGATCACAATACGACGCCTGCATATAAAATTTACTTCTTTCCTGAAAATGCATTGATATGAATAGCGAAATATTATTTACGTTAGAAAATACAGGAGACATTTAAGGTTATGTGACATAAATGTAACCCAAAACAAAAACCCAGTGGAATTAAACGTTTGTAATTTCATACCCAACGCAGAAAATCCCTTTTGGTGTTATTATAACTCGTTTTTGGAATCTTCCTTTTTATAACCTTGTTTTCAGTGTGATTACTGAATAATTGTGAATTATTGTTGAGTTTCCACCGCAGTTCAGAGTAATTCACCGCAGAAAGGTGCGCTGGCAATGAACCAATATGTTCTCTTTAGTTTTAATGCAATCTCGTTCTTTGTTCTCGGTCGAAGTTGTTCTTCTTCTTGCGCTCTTCTCTTCCTTTGTAAAGTTTTTGCGTGCACAAATAAATAATTAATCATCCACGATTCCACAAGATGCAGCGAGCATTAATGAAACCATTTTATAAATATTTAAAGCATTAGGAAATTTTATGCACCAAATTATAGGAACACAATGCAGGTATGCGAATAGAAATGAATGCATCAAATGAAATATAATTTTGAAAAGTTCGTAAAGTTTTTCTCACCAATTTTAGTTTGGCGCACCGCTCGTAGAGTAAAGCACTTTTCCAACTTATTTTATTACCTCTTCCTGATGTATTTCCGGAGATGCACGTGAATTCGCTGAAAAAGCATCGCGAATTGTGCGCAAACTCGCCGCACATCACTGCGAACTGAACTGAAAAGTAAAAGTTGCAAAAGTAAAAGTTATAATTGCGTTATTTTATTGCAATGCTTACCATACTTTGTTGTCGTGTTGTTGTTGGTGTTGCTTTTACCTCTGCATTGTGTATATGTTTCTGTTTAAGTAACAAAACAGCTGCATAATAGAATTTTACATTTTTCAGTCAAAACAAAACTTTTTCTGATGTGATCAAATTTTGTTTTTCATACCAACTCTTGGCTTTTTTTTGTTGTCATCGATATTTTAAATTAATTACAGCTCTGTATTACCAAAGGTAATGTCATTAGGCTGTTATTATTTACTGTTCCATCTATAAAATAAATAATTTAAGATTCTCAAAATAAAATAACCTAAAATACATTTACATATAAACAAATACAATAAATTCACTTAAACATAAGTGAATCTTCTTAAACGAAGTATCTGGTTTTTAAACTTTACTCTCTTAAATCAAGACCAACTTGATTTGTGTTTCCCCCAGATGTGACACTCTGAACGTGAATTTACCCCAAACGTGACATACAAGCTCACATAATTTTTACAGACATTAATGTGTTATCTCTCTTACTATTTTACCATTTCTTTTAATAGACTGAATTAAAATAAGTTTCGTAATAATAACAACCCCTAGAATTTTTATAAATTACCAATATTAATAACGAATTTAAATGTTAAAACCCGAATGTATAAGTGAAGCAATAAAATATTAATATCTCATTTTAGTTGTCATAAATCCATAATAATAATTTCGGATAATAATCAATATTATTGATGATGAAATGTTTCACTTCTCCTGGGAGCTTATTTGATTGGAGTTTATAAAATTTGTTAACTTAATAAATATTTCATCGAATACGTACAACAAATAAGTGGTGAATAGATAATTTAACTGGAAAATAAATACAAGTAAGGTCAAAGACTTTCATTGATCATTCTGTTTATAAGGGTCAAGTCAATTTCGTGGAAGGCGTTTCGTTCTTACTAAGTGTATTTATCATGTGAATTTTCCAACCTTGTGAGTTTGTCAAATACGTAGAAATCAATTTTGTAGGGTCGAAAGTACATTATTTATCGTTTTTTTGAAATATCCTACCAATAATAATTTCAAACAAGTTGGCAGAAATAAATAAAGATTAATAATGTTAGAAGCGCAATGGATATTTTCGTAAATTTGCTATACGAATATAAATTATCAATATCCATATAAAGACTAGTATGAAAGCGTTGGTGAACTGGGAACAAAATGAAAATCGAACGTACTCGAAATTGCCTTTTATATTGCAGTATAAATGATCTATCACAATAGCGCGTATTTTTCTATAAAACTCTTTCATATTATCTTGAAATTTTATTATCGTTTGTGGAGATAAAAGCGAGGAGTCCGTTAAGGAGGAGCAAATGTAAATGTTTTTCTTTGGCAATATCATAGTTTAGTTTAATTGAGTTATAATCAGACGTATCAATGACGCCTCGGAAAGTTTCTCAAGCATTTTTGAGGGCCGACGTCGTCGCATAATTCAATGTTATGAAATTGAATTTAATTTGTGCGTATAAACGCGCTATATGCAAATGGCGTCGAGGGTGAAGAATTAACAATCCATGCATAATCCTTTTAAAAACGGCTTTGAACGTCACTGCAAAGAGGATTCCATTAGATTAAAGCTTAGTGCGCGCACCGCATTCAATGATCAGCAAGACCTGTGTTTGTTAACTCAATCGCAAGAGTTCTGATATGAATGCGAAGCAAAGCTCCGCGAATCAATTAATCAGTGAAAAATATGATACGCCCAATGTACGCAAGCATATCGGCCCGCTTTAACTAGACGGTATTCAACGGTTTTACAAGATATTAAAATTTAAATTACGTGCCTATTTCGTCTATGTTTGCCGAAGCATCAAAACATTTGCTTTCACTTTGAAAAGGAAATTAGTCTTCTTTAATAATACGCTTTTTTGCTTATGAAAACATAAAAACGGCGCAGCCATCCTTTCGAATTTAATAAATATCTGTTTGGGAAGATAGGAAGCAATAGTTCAATGTTTAGGTTGAGCTGTTATCGGTTTGCTTTTGATAGTGGGTGGCGCACTCGCTCGCCTAGTTGAACGTGTGTTTGGCTGCGGTCGGGTTTTTACGTGTCTTGAGCAATTTTCATGTGTACTATAAAAATATTTGATGTGCGATCCATGCCGGGGTGCTATATCTTTCTCGAGACATGCACACAGACACCGCTTGCTGGATGTTGCCGCCGCCATCGTGGGGTACATGGTGTGAACCGACGACGCTTGTGGTTGTAGCGCGATGGCAGTGGCAGTGGTGGCGGCGAAACCAGCTAAAAACCATCGAAGGGCGCAACGTGCAGCATGCGCGCCTTCCATTAGGACAAGGCGTAACTTATCCTTAAGGAGCATCAATCTTCAGCTATCGAACATGACATGCAACTACCCCCTTTAACCTCCTTTTTACGCACACAGCCGTCGCCTACGGATATGGCATGCAGACAAAGAAGAGCCGCCAAAAATAACTGAAGCCTGCCTCCTCGGTTGCACATCGAGTGCGGAGACCTTGGTCTGAGCTGGAATTTGGTACAAAATACAGAGTGTCGTCTTGGTTGCATACAGGATGTGCGAGCAAGGCTCATCTGAATTCTTTTAGATTCCGTTCCTCCGTGATGGCAAATACAGGGAGAATAGTATTTGCCTTGAATAATGGTCTTCTCCCTCGTCATCTTCCAGGCGCTGTTGGCAGGATGGCGAATGGGATGGCGCACTCCCGTCGCGCGTGTAGGACATGACATTATTTTACTCGCGCTGAATTTCAATCAGAATTCAAAGACATTTCTGAACTTGTCAGTTCAGTAAATAGTTCGATGTCGCGCACACAAGCGCGCTGGTATTGTGTGTTTCTTTGTTTATGGTACGCGCCTAACTTGCGTCTTTTGCTAAAATATTGATGTATTCCATGTGACGACATCAATGCAAATGTAAATGATAATTCCACATATGCAGACGTACATATATATTTCTTCTCAAAATGGCAGAAATAATCTTCCTAATGCATCCTGTATGCTGGATGTTGTATGTTGCATTAGCAGATTATTATCTAATTTTCTTCAAATTTGCTTCCTCATTTAATTGCTGCGCGCGTTGCACAAGTTTACTATCCATCCAAAATTAAATTATCACTTAATCCATTATCGCATGCATATCAATTAATAAATGATTGGCAACAGTCATGTACATACTTCCGTTTTCCGCATTTCGTAATGCTTTAATAATGGGTCAATCAGCGTTATACATTTGTAAACTTTTCAAGTCTCTGCAACCCTCCCCAAAAAGCACTTTGCGCTTTGCATATTCGTTCATTACTTTATTAAAATTTCGCGCAACTGCGAGTGATTATGCGGCGTACTCTCTCCGTTCTTCGCCACGACGTCGTCTCGCTTCTTCCACGAATCCAAGACGAACGCAAGGATGTATTCTGTACTTCTCCCATTCTGTATTCCATTCGGCTGCACATTGTTCGGCGGCAAGCACGAACAGACCGAAAGTTTAATGGACAATTCCGCCGTCGTCGTCAGCGACGGCGGCAGCGTTGAAGAGAATTAACGGTTTGCTGACGGAAGTCTGACACCGCAATTATCGAATTGCTTCACTAACTGTTGAAGTTGCCTTGAATCCTCCGTACGCATGCATGCGCGTGCAATAATGAAAAATGAAGCACGGATAATTCCTTGAGCTAAAACCAACGTGAACACTAAAATTCTGCACGCAACTTACTTTGGGTTTGCACTCGTCCTGCAGCTGCCGTGAGAAGAAATGCAGCCAGAGTGGTGTTCTCTTGTTGGATGGCATGTGTGCATGTGTTAATTTGAGTGCCATCACTAAAGCTATCGAGCAGTGATGAGTTTCCAAGGCAACAAGCATCGACTGCGTTTGGAGCGGTGCCTGGCCTCCACGCGATGCCTTCTACTAATTCAAACTCATTACAATCAAACACATCGGCTGCGAGCACATACGCGTGCATTCAAATGCTCACCGAACGAACGTGTTACGCTGCACTAGCCTCATATGTTTGCAGCCAGGATATGAGGTGTGTGTATGCGAGATTTCCTTCGTGCTGCTCCTGTTCGTGTTCATGCACCACTCCACTATTATCTAACGCTTACTAGCAATGCTGCGAGGAGTAATACTCAACTCTAGTACGAGTGTCTCTAGTACGACACTTCGTTAACGCGAATACGCAGTGCAGTTTGATGCTGTTGATTCAAGTCTTTGGTGTACCGCATACTTACAAACATGCTTTCCCATTATCTTCACATCGCACGACGAATTCACAAATATTATCTCCACGACTATTAAAATACCTAAAAGTACATTTATTAAGTAACCAAGATTCAGGCAATGCTCAAACACGTACCTAATCTAATTACATCTGGAAGCAAGGTCCACCATTTTCCATCAAAATGTTACCCTTTCTAATGAAGTAGATGGCGCTGATTGAATAAAAACGAAATTTTAGAAGACAGGATGGATACATACAAGAAGAAGGTTGTCATTAAGAGTAATTACATGCTATTACGAGCAAATGTTGTTATGGAAAAGCAACTCTGCTTTGTCGATGGCATGATTTTCCGAAGAGCGTGAGCATTCAGAGCGCGTCGAAATTGCCATGCACGTGTACTTTTCCCGCGCATCTCCAGTGTCTGTGTCAATATGGTGTGCGCGGCGCTTGACGACAACAATGTCGACTCTAATGCTTCTGATGATGATAAAGGATGATATCGAAGATATTTAATACGGGTCCATTAAGGCCTTCCCTTTACTATATCCGCCCATATCCTTCGGTGTCGTGCACCCTGCGTTCTCGCGTATCCTCGACTGAGTGCGCGCACGCGGATCATCGTGTCTATTGGAAAAACATTTAGTTTTTATGTCTGCATCTCACGCGTATATTACACACTCACGAATCACCATTGCCATCGTCGAGCGCGCGGTGAAAAAGATTTTCGGTAAGCCGGTCTAACCTTTAAAATTTTATACCTATTTTGATGCAGCGAATATCGCCGAATGCCTTGGCGTGAAAATGGGGCAATCTGTGTAATAAATTTGGAATAAAGATTAGCACCGATTGTAATGTGATTGCGATTAGCGGTGGCCGTTTAATGAATCTCAGCTGTAGATGATTTGTGTCTTAAACGGCTATCACTTAAAGTATATGGTCCTTCGGCGTAGAGCTCAACAGTGCAAGTCACACCTAAATTCGGCCATTAATCGGCTGGTTAACTTTAGAGTCATTCACTCATTGAAGCGCACCACTCGATGTGACTGAGACTCTACACTTGAACTCGGAGCTCCTCGGATAAGGAGAGAAATCGAGTAGTCCATAATCTTCGCCTTCTCTCTTAAGTGGGCAATCTCCTCTCGCCGTTTGCCCTCGCTCTCACCTAGTGAATCTGTAAAGCTTCCGCCGTTTGACGAAGCGCCCTTGTCTAGGCGCATTTTCTACAAACAGCAAGGATCAGCCTCGAGTGAAATCAGGGAAAAACTTTATTTCCTTCC
>JARJDV010009052.1:0-120469 GCA_030264675.1 Anaulacaspis nigra
AAACAAACTATTCAGCTTTATATATTAGTATAGATTAGTATAGATGAAGTAAAATACAGAATTTTCCTGTTTGCGAAATTCCCTGATCAGACTGGTAATTACACAAGTTCTATGAAGTGAGAAATACAGGAAAACGAGGTTTGCGCATTTTTCTCTAATTTACCTTCGCGGTGGCTAAGACACTTCGATTATGACCTGAGAGCCACGGGATCTAAAGCCGAACAAATCCTTACAATTACCTATATAAAACGGCCCGCTCCGGCTTTGCATGGGTATAAAATATATAGCCTATGACACTCACTGAAAAAATGATTAAAATCGATCCAATAATGTTGATTTATTCATTATTGCCCGTGGCCCGCACGCGTTAATTTTGGAGTATTTTAAATAAATAAAATAAAAAACAAAAGATATCTAATACAATATTAGACATCCAAAGACACCTAATATAAGCGGAAAAATAAATTAATTAACATCAAGAACATAAGATACCAAATTTTGAGGTTTCTCACGTGATTTCATAAATAAATATTAAGTACAAAAATAACAGTATTTCACCACTATTTAATGGATGTTATTATACATATAAACTTTTCTCTTTAATTACTCTATCTATTTAAAAAACCGCATCGAAATCCGTTGGAGACAGAAAAGGACAAGCAGACAGAAAAAGCGACTTTGTTTTATACTATGTAATGATGATAATCGGTAATAAGGTGACTCAGAGGATGAGCCCTACCGCGGTGTATGAAGTAAGTTTTAATGTAAAAGAAGATATGCAATAATTCATATATCTGGACGACAAAACATCAACCAACGTGATCAGCACATTTCCCGAATGTTAAAAATTATGCATGGGGGACATACAAATTTTAGAAGTATTAAGATGCAGTCATTGTCTAAAAAAGTTGGAAAACACTGCCATAAAGGGTAAAAAATGCAAAATGGAAATATATGTCACTGTTAATTTGAATTGAAGTCCGTAGATTATGTATAATAATCGGTAATTCTGCATTATCATAGGAGAATTTGGTTAATGTGATGAATTTTTAAAGAATTAAGAAAAAATGAACGAATTATAGAAACCAAATGTTGCCAACAATAATTGAAAAATACAGATATACTCGTAACCCTCGTTTTCTTCCATTTGTCACTTCATATATTTTGTTTAATTCGTCTATTTATCTCCAATCTGATTAGGGGATTTTCTGAACAGGAAAATTCAGTATCGGAAGTGGTTCGTGTAATATGCAAATCAATTAACTTTCAACAATTTTATCATATTGTCTATATTGGAGACTGTGCATAATTATCAATTATTACGTATAATTTACTTTATAATTTAATTTATTATTTTATATCCTTGTATTAACAATATCCTTGTAATAAATTCTTCAACTAGAAAATTACTAATAAATTAATTCCTAACCATAAATGTTAAATTTCATAAAGACAATATCAGAATTGTATAATTACTATATTTTATATTACTGTCAAAAGAACAAAGACGAGTTTTGATTCAATTAATTTTTGATAACTTTAATTATTTCTTTAATATACTGCAACGCAACTGCAACGAGCGTAACAAATTCGAATTTCACGGATACGCCAACACATCCCTTGAATGCGTCATTTCATATGTGGTAAATCGCATCACAACAAGGCAATTGTAATAATAAAGTCAGAGATATGATGCACAAGTGTTTTATTAAAAATCGCCCCCTTCAATTAGAACACGCAACAGCGTTTAACAAGGGAGCCGTGCAAGTTACGCACTAATTTGACTTTGTTACTGACACTAAGCATATTTTGGGGGTAAACAGTTATTAAAAGCAGGGGATGTCTCTTGTACTGTTGCATTTGCTTGCGATGAACTGGAATTAGGGTGGCAATTATTAATTCAATTCTAATAGCATTAGATTTTACGCTTAAATGTGCGATTTTCGCAAAGTAATTGCTATATTTTATGAAATTCAATCAATTACATTAGGTAGTAATATATGGGAAATATGGACACTTTCCTAGATAAACAATTCAATTAATCAAGTTAATGTCGCATTGAAATCACTATACGTTTATTACATTTAACATACATTTACATCATATGGAAGACTGGTTATAATTGATTATTATAAATATTAGAATTACTATTATGTAATCATGTAAATTTCTAATTAATAATTCCATGATAAGGAACGTAATCCCTTTGAAAGCCATCCACTCCTCTATCAGCTGGATGTCCATGCATCAATTCCGTCATAAAGCCAATGTAAGTTATTGCAAGACGAAGTGTTTCAATTCGAGAAAGGCGTTTTTCGTATGCGAATGTTGGCACTTTCCTTCGAAGTTTATCAAAAGCCTCATTCAAATTAAACATGCGCCGACGTTCACGAATATTAGCCGCACGTCGCTGAGCAATTGTTGCAACCCTTCGACGAGTCTTTTTCGAATGATGGCTACTGCTAGTACCATTGGAACTCCGGGATAATCGATGATTACTAACTAATGTTCCACATTGTTGTCGGGGCCAAACTACAAATGTTGATAGTGAGAATAACACAGCAAGAACAACAATTAATTAGGCCTTACCAATATCAGGATTAAACGTTAGTATTTCTGGATATGTACCAATGGCAGGAGGATTTTGCGAAGTTAAGCAGTGATGTGGATCCCATATACCTCCATATCCTGGCAACTCGTTTGGATAATTTGGAGGAAAATCACTTGCCTGGGTGAAAAAAAATTATTGATCAATCACAAAAATATTATACAAATAAATAAACTATTTTTGACGTAACTAGGAATAATTATTCCTAAATTTCACTCTTCTAACTTGGATGAATTTACAATCAATTACACCTCGCAATTTATTGTGTATTTACTTGGATGTGTGACTATCGTCAGATATAAATTGCACGTTGTGTATTAACATATTAATAAAATTATTTATTAAACAAAACACAGTATCTATTTTTAATAATACACTGAATTTGATTATCTAGATAAGTAAATGAAGTTTAATTACGTACCGAGGTAACTCTGGCTACACCATTGTAACTTGAATCAGACATTCTGTTTTAATAGATCACTGTATTATTGTGTTAAGTGTTGCAATACGAAATATCAGAATACTACTGAGGAAAATCAAAATTATCCTTTGATTTTTAATATAATATGGAAACATGTTGCGAATTCCCCTTCGCATCTCCTATCTTATTGGTTGCACATTGTGCAGTCTCCCCTAAGTCCAGCCAATCAGCTTAGGAAGGACTGGCGTTCGCTGGTGAACAACCTTAGGGTTACTTCGCTTCGCAATAACAATCCTTAATCATCATATGAATAAAGAATCTAATTCTGTGTTTAATATGAGTTTGTTATCGATTTCTGTTCGGTTTTCCCACCCCATAGTTTGTACACTATTATTTATCAAGTTTCTTCAAAAAGGTATTGCTAATTTTGTCTAATAAGAACAAGCCACTGAGTCTCATTACTTGATACAAATTTGTTGACATTACACCGTTCGTTAATCAATCCGGGGTGCTGAACATTGGCTACAGTTCTGGCAATGCAACCTTTATGTATAGTTTTCAATTGATGCTTAGTTTTAAATGTAAAATTAAGGTAAGCGATTTTACGGCTGGAATTGTGTAGTGGTTGTTATATGTGATCTGCGTGGGTTCAAATCCAGAATTTAGGTATTTGTTTTAAAGTAAAGGTATATGAATAAGTTATATTTCCAAAAATTTTGGGTCGCAAGAGTGCATGCTAGCGTATTGGATACGGTGTTTGCATTTGGGCTGGCAAATCCGGGTTCGATCCACGGTCCATGTTATTTATAACTTTTCTGCGAGTATGTGGTTTCGCGGGTTGGAGTTCTCCTGGGCGTTGACGAGTATTCTTTTTAATTTTTTACGCCCGCTTGTTTTAAGATTCTCTTCTAAACGGTGCACCGCAAGCAAAGCACCCCGGCATATCATACTAGCTCGGACAGAGTCAGAGCAGTGACTGCCTCCCCATTCCCGATTTTCGTTAACAACAGGCCTCGCGTTGGAATATCATTTTAGTCAGGATCTACCTAAGCCCCAACCGATCAAGTACAGGACGGAATATCCACTCCACTCCATCGACAATAACTTTTATGCTTACACTTTTTCTAATCAATTACTGAAAAAAGTTCACCAGGACCTTTTGATTTGATCCGAAGTATCCCGAACGGCAGCCATTTTTTGCCATTTAAATAATTTATTTAAATTTGTGATGCATATACATACAAATACATATTCATGATAGAATCAGGTCCTAATTACAAGGGTGATCTTGCAATCAAGGCGTGATCTGAAATAAACACATTTGCTTCCAGTGAGAAATCTTAGGAAATTCCTGCGAGTTTATCGCTCAAACACCTATTATGTATTAAGTAATTAATGATAGTTGATCAAGAGGTAGAATTGTGTAGATTCAATATTTTAATTGACTGTGAATGCTTATCACAGTTCATTAAAACAATTAAGAACGGCAGCCGGGTGGATTACGAGATATACAAAAAAAATCTAATTATATACACACGAAAAGTCCACAAGCATTTTGGAAAGCCACTTTGGACGAAGCGTGATCAAAGTGGTCTTGCATGAAGAAAATAGGCGATAATACTGCTGTATAAATGTTTCACATATTGATATTGAGTCGGTATTTGCTAGAATACCCTAGCGCAAGACATCTCTGACAAATGTTGAAACATTAATTTCTCATTGAAAATATGATAAGAAAAGATATTCAGGTTTATTAATTGCAGTTTCTATTAATATTAGGATCTATAGATATAGATGGGAAATTTTAATATAGAATGACGAAGAGTGGCAATCCTTTTTATCTACGGAGAGTAAATCGCCAAACAGAATTAGTACGAGTTTGACGGTAAATCTTTGCTAAACTGTCTATACAATTTGAATCATATGTAATTGAAATTCAAAAGATTGAGATATTCATTTAGCCACTTGTAAATTACTTTATCGATTAATAAATTCCGTTAATCTAGTTTATACCCTCAGAATGGCTTAACAGTGATTAAATTTTCGTATTCCTTCAGTTCTGCTTTTTACACCAAATATTTATTTAGCTGTGCAGATCCGGTTGGTTAAGTGCATTGCGTGTAAGAAATTTGATCTTTCTATGCTTATATCTCTGGACGTATACGAGGCATTGCTACGCAGTAAATTTGTTCTCAACAATTAATGAGTAATTTATTGCACTTTCCAAACACTTTAAGAATATTTTAATAGTTTCTTTAAGTTTCAAGATATTAAGTATTAAATATTTTGAATTTCGTATTCAGCATGCTTTGCCCTCTGTTGAGAAAAATGCCTGTTTCAAAACAAATTTATCTAACCTTAAACCTTTTTTAAATCACAATCCATAATTTTCTATAATCAAGCAATAATTGTGACTGAAGTGCACAATTAGATGCATGCTTCAAATAGCAATACACTATCTTTAATCGACGTATGAACTGTATTTGTGTACAAGAGTGCCAAATTGCTATACACAAAATTGTGGTATTTTAGAAACAATAAAAAAAATCATGACAAAATTATTAGAATGGCTAGCAGCCCTTTTAGTGTTTGCAGCTGTTTGGTTTTGCTTGATCAGTGGCAAAATTGCAGGTTTCTGGGTCAAAGAGGACCCGGTTGTGGTCTATAGTCTTCCTTTGATTGCATTAGGTGTATTTGGGGTAAATATAAAGTTACTATTATTTGCATTGACATATGTTAATAATCCATATTCTGCTATAACAGAATTAATTCTTATTGCATTATTTCAGGTAGTTGCCACCTGCATTGTTCTGTATAGAACATTCACCTTCAATACCTGTGAAAAAGCTGCCAATGAGCTGCAACTAGATATAGCAGAGGCTAAAGAAGATCTGGCTAAGAGAGGTTATACATTCAAAAAACAGCAATAATTTAGATTCTCTGTAATATATAAAATTTTTACATTTATTTAATAGAAATTCTCATTAAATGTGTCACATTTCAATGTAACTAATCTTAACGTGGCTGACAAGTACACATGCTCTCATGTATTATCCGACAATTTGGCATGCTAGTTTGAATTTGTTTCAAACTATCTCTACTGATGCCTGTACCAGTAAGGTCTAGGATATCTAAATGCAACTGCTGTAATGAACTCAGTCCAAACTCTTTCACACCATAGGCGGAACCACGTAGCATTAATGCATTTAATGCCACTGGAAATTTATGTTCATATGCAAGTGGATCAACAACCTCTATTTGTAAATCCGCCCGACCGTAAACCCTCGCGCGATGAGGTACATTGTTCAAAACTCTATCTTCCTGCCTCAAGAGATTCTGTTCGCTTTGAACTATTCCTCTACCAGCTGTGTTTACACTTAATTCAATTAAGCAAACACCTCTTTTATCCGAATTATCACAATATTTGAGTGATGTGCCATTTTCGAATTGGTATTCAACTTTAAATATCTTATCTCGGTGTTCACCAACACAGTCGAGTCTCCGTCGTTTCTTTGGACGTTCCTCAGCTTCGTCGTCATCAATGTCATTGCAATGTGATCTCTTATTTGAACTTGTACTTGGTAAATGTTGCATTTTAACGTCATAGGCAAGCGATGAAGTCACATTTGGTGAATTACTACCCCATGCACAAGTGCATTTTCCAAATGGTCGTTCATATAAGTGACTGTATGGCGGTATATAGGCCTCCATATTATAATAAGATTTTCTAAAATCATATAATTAGTGATAAACCTATATTTCTTATAATATAATACCCATACCTATAGTGAAGTAAACCAATATCTGTGAATTTCTGTAAATAATCTTGAACATGTTTAGTTCCATGCTGTACAGTAGCACTGCCTATATCGCGGTATCGGCTAATTTTAGACATTTTAAATAATTTAACAACATCGTCTTCACTGGCCGTTCTCTCTTGCGTATAATTAAAGTAACAATGGAAATACAATTCACCCAAATGTTCCATCTTTGACGCGAAACGTAGAAGTTCATCACCAAATCCAGTACATCGAACGTCCAGCACTCTTAATTTGCGAAAGCCAAGTTCAAACGACATTTTAATGGGCACTATAGCATCTTTCATATCCATGCATCCATATAGTGATAAGATTTCTAACTCTGGTAAGTTACTAAGTGATAACAGAACATGTTCCTCTATATTTTGGCAAAACTCCATGGTGAGGACTTTCAGTTTTCTTAATTTTTTGGAGCAGAAATGAAAGAATTTATAATAATTTTTGATTATAGATTTGTTAAAACTAAGTTCTCTTAGAGATGGCGGGTAATGAATAAGTTTGATCTAAAATAAATCATCTTTTTACTGGGCTGAGTACTTTAAACTTCTAAAATACTCACATAATCCCCATTAATGAACTGCTGCTCTAGTGCTAATATTGTCAGGCCATTAAAGCCACACCACATTGATAAAATATCCTTAGTGATTATGAACAACCTAGATTGCTCCTCTTCATCTTCAAATTTGCTTAATTGTTCTAGCGAACCACTAAGCATACAAACAGTAGTTCCCTCATGAATTCTATCAGTAATGTGTGAAATTACGTCAGTGGTTACTTCACGTGAGCGGCTGTCGATCCAGATCCATAATGATTTATCCTTTACAACTGATTTAAAGCGTATATGAACTCTAAAGGGGCAGTATATTAGACACAAAAAGATATAATATTACTCTACATACTTTGACACCGCCAAAAGATCCAATGGGGACAAATACTTGAAAATTTGCAAGAGAAGTTCATCTGCCAAAGCTTCCATTGTAAAGGATATAAATAAACAGACTAATCCTAAATATCAAATATTTTCAATAAATTGTTTGTTTACTTTCTGAGTCTCGACGCGATTGTTATGATTGATTTTAAGGTTACTGTCATAGCTAAGGAAGATGGCGTATTTGGGATTTTAGTTAGTTCACAATCCACTAGAGTCGCATGTAACTATTAAAATCAAATGGATAACCTTAAAAATCCATGCTGTGCTCAGTTATGTTTACAACAGTTTGCAATTTGCAACTTGGAATATTTACTAGTGTGCACTGAGTAACATTGATTTATAAATTGAATATTATATTTATTTGATAGCACCACGTAGAGAAAATGTCACGTCCAGAATATTTAGCACCACCGGAAATATTCTATAATGATGATGAAGCTCGGAAATATACTCAAAAGTAAGTAAATATTGTACAATATGTTCAGGTTTCTTTGAAAAAGTTTGTTTCAGTACCAGAATTATGGATATTCAAGTAAAAATGTCTGAGAGAGCTGTAGAATTACTCTTGCTACCAGAGGACCAACCATGTTTCATACTGGATGTGGGTTGTGGATCTGGTCTTAGTGGTAGTGTTCTTGAAGATGATGGGCACTTTTGGATTGGAACTGATATTAGTCAATCAATGCTAGGTACAATTACAACTACTTGGTTTTAAGTTTCAAACTTGAAACATTTCTGCTTTTAGATGTTGCTTGTGACAGAGAAGTAGAAGGAGATTTAATCCTCTCAGATATGGGTCAAGGATGTCCTTTCAGGGCAGGTGTTTTTGATGGCTGTATAAGCATTTCAGCCCTACAATGGTTATGTAATGCTGACAAAACTTCCCACAAACCAGTTCAAAGATTGTATAAATTTTTCAGCAGTTTATATGCATGTTTGGTAAGTAAACAATTTTATTCAATGGAATTTAAAAAATATACTTTCAATTTACAACTACGTTTTGTTCATCTTGTTGGACAGATGCTTCTTTAAACACTAACTCAATGCGTTTGATTAAATCAACATCATATTGCTGTCCAATCACTGCTTGAGCTTCTTGCAAGCGCAGAAGAATATTCCCATCATGATAACCAGTCGGCACTTTAACGTCCACTTCACTAATGATGCCATTTTCAACAGTTATTGCCAATTCAAATGCATACGTTCGCGATTGTATATAGTAAACTTTAGGTTTGTGTGGGCTGCCACTGTGTTTGCTACCCTCCGTTTTAAACATTTTGGAGGCTGTAAACTTAGGTGTTTTGCCAAATATCCATTCTGTTGATTTATATTCTTCATAAATATTGTCCAATCCCGGGAAATTAGCCTCGCATGGTGTTACAGTTTGCAGCTGCAGTGATTCCGGAGCGACAGACACAACATTTATAGTTTCAAGTTCTAATGATTGTTGAGTTGATTGATTATTAAAATTCGTGTTATTCCATTCAAGATATCGGCGTGCCATCGTCGATATCAATGAATCTATCGTGATATTTGGTATTTCCTCTTTAAGATTAATTATCTTGGATTTGGTTGACTTTGTCGCATTCGTTTTGATTTCCCAATCAGTTGGCAAAAGCGCCGTTCGCAATCTTTGTTTATCTGCGTTGACTAGCAGCGTGCAGTGATGATAAGCAGCATTTCGGGCAAGTTTAGCGGCCGTACCGGATATCTGAAAAATTAATATTTATTTACGAATGTCATAATCAATTGAGTATAAACTTTAATTACTTTGTATTCACGAATGGTGAGATCTTCGCGTTTATTTATATCGATTGCCAGTCCATAGTCCTTATAAATAGCATTTGATATAAACTCTAAATTCGTCCGGCGATGGTAATGTTCTTTGGGTGTAAAGAAAGTTAAATTTAAATTGCCATCATCATGATAAACTGTGCCACCGCCACTATTTCTTCTCGCTAATGGTATATTCGCCTTGATCAGCCATGGTACGTTAGATTCTGTCCACGGATTTTGATGTCTTCCTAAAATTATTTTAATTTTTCTTATCTGGTTGTTTTGTTTTATCTCAAGTTTATTACATTCATTTACTCACCGATTACGACGCAGGGTTCGTTTACCCATAGCATGAGCATGTGATTATCGCTGAATTGATAGTTTTTATAAAACCAATGTTCCAGTGCTAAATTTCTAAAAATATCGTTCGATGTTGACACTATCGCCGTTTTTTTCACTGTTGGTATCACAAATGGTTTACATTGTGCTTTTGTGGCAGCAGTACAACAAAATCGCTTCATTAAATTGCTCATATTCCTGAAACAAATTTATAACATGTTACATATGGATTTTCTTACAGAGTCGGAGCGCGCGCGCCGTTTTTCAATTCTATCCCGAGAATAGCGTTCAAATGGAATTAGTAACATCGCAAGCAATGAAAGCAGGATTCTATGGAGGTATTGTTGTTGATTACCCGAATTCCACCAAAGCAAAGAAATATTTTCTCGTTTTAATGACCGGCGGAAATATGGCTCTTCCAAAGGCGCTTGGCACGGATGAAGATAGTAGTACAGTTTCATATACGAGTAAACGTGATCATATCAAGAAAGCTCGCGGCAAACCGTTGAAAAAATCGCGCGAATGGATTCTAGAGAAAAAGGAACGCCGTCGCCGTCAGGGAAAAGAAACGAGAGAGAACTCGAAATATACTGGTCGAAAAAGAAGTGGACGATTCTAATTTCAATGTATTGTATGTTATTATATTGGTTGAAATATATCTGTTTTTCATAAACCAAAAAGTTGATTTATTTAAAAAGGTAACGACACGGGCCTGTCCGGGATTTGAACCCGGGACCTCTCGCACCCGAAGCGAGAATCATACCCCTAGACCAACAGGCCGGTAGGAATCGCACTCACAACTTTACATTTCTCGCAAGCATTATATTACCTGTTTTACAATTGGTAATTTTATTCAAAAAACTTATTTTTAATTATTCACGTCACTCTACGATATTAAACTATTTATGGCACAGCGCATAGCTACAGACACATTTCACAGAATAAATCACAAAGAACTGCTCCGTCCAGAAATCGCTTGAACACATTCAGCATGTAGCTGCAAGCACTCAAAACTGGATTATCATTGATAAGACTTAATAACGTAAACTCGAAAATCAAAACATCATTATCATTCGTATAGTTCTTATTTCTGTAGGTTATACACATTTACATTGAATTTTAAGTAGTGGGGTTTTGTAGGTCATCATTAGTTCAACGCGCTACTCAAGGTGTCGTTAAATACATTTAACAATTTAAACAGTTTTTTAACTGCAACTTTTATAGCAACGTTGCTTTGAAATATCGTTGATAAGCTTGAAATACACAAACAAAAGAAGAATGTTGTTGTTAAAATAAAGTAAAAACTAAAACTAATTTAATTTAATCAACAGTAACGTATATTAGTTATTTAGTCTATTTATTATTAGATAATTATTCCATGAAGATGCACGATATTTCATATTTTATTTTTATGAATTATTTTTGAAATTGGACTACGCTGTTTACTATTTAAGTCGTTATTTAATTTGTTTTAATTGCCTGTATGTGATTATTGAGTGGGCTTTGAAACTTGAGAAATCATTAAATTCAGATGGGACATTAATCTTTTCAACTACTGAAAGGGTTTCAAAAAATTGACCAAATGATTACCACTTCATCAGCTCATTAGAGTGAAATGAGTATATAACTTTTTAAATCAAAGCTTCATCTATAAATCAATCAGTGGATTGGGTATATACCATATTTAGTTATATATAAGGATAAGCTATTTAGGCCCATGATATTAGTAACATTTTGAATTTTGTTTTGACGGATTTTGCCATTGAGCAACTGACCCATTCGCGCGCAAGGTTACTTGACCAATGTATTTGCGACCACATGAACATTTCGTTTATTTTAAAGCCCTTAAAACACGACATTATTCGTTTTGTAGAATATTCCACGCCCCGTGGAAATTTGCTTCGCGTAATTAAATTTGAATTTTAGTGATATTCTTATTACATAGTTCTAGCAACAAATACTAAAGACGACAGAATTTGTACTCGGGTTAAATGGTTTGAATTAAATTTAAACATCAACAAATTTCAGTTTCTTGTGAGCTTCTTTGATTGAGGTCCACTTAAATTTTATTATTAAATAACGAACCGTGATAACAATTTAGAAATGATTAATTTCTCATCTCCTTAAACAATCAAACTTTCATTGTTGTTTCAAAGTAATTAATCAGTCTGACCTTATTACTAAAGATCTGTTGCGAGTAAAATAAATAAAAGCAGGATAAAACAACAATTACAGCAAAAATTATAAGAATTAACTTACTAATATTATTGCTAACATGTGATGCTATGGGTGAAATGTTCCTGATGCCTAACATAGTATTTTTATCTTGAATATAAGAAAAATTATTTATAATACCTGGCGGCAGTTCATATTTGCTTGGAAATGGTAACATGCTTTCTCTAAAATCGATAATTTCCTTATTAATTTCTTCATTTATTTTCGCCATGTACTGTATGTGCATCAAGTCATCATTTAAACAAATAAATTTCCTGTAACACGTTATGGCCGTAAAAAGAAGCAAATAGTTATAAATTGTTTCAAATACCTGGGCGATCTTCGCAAATCGTTCAATATTTCTACAACTTGATCATATATAGAGTAGATTTGTCTAAACATGTAGAAGAAATGTCCAGGAGGAACTGGCATTAATGTATGTTTATATTTCTGCTCTTTCATCAGTGTATTTTCTACTTCATTTCGTAATTTCTCACATTTTGAAAGTAATTTTATATTTTGATTTGCTTGCGTAGTGTCGCAGCCTTTTAATAAGTTGATAAAATAATTCGTTTCGTTATAAGTTGGTGTCCTTTTAAAATGTTTTGCTAACAATATTTTTCTTTCGTTGGCATCCAATATCCCATTATTATTAGTATCCAAAATCTTGAGAGCATCTAACAACTCCAAGTTTTTCATCGTGTGATGCACGAAGAATGCGTAAAAGAACTCAAATTGCATGTCGTACTTGTCCCGAAATCGATGAGAAGATGTATTTAAAAGTTCACTGGAAAACTGTGTCCAACTTTCAGCCATTGCCTCCTTATCAACTAGAATGGGCATGTGTGGCATGACATGCCTTATGGAAAAGCCAAAATGTTTATTGAACAACCGATTCGTCACTTGTAATGAAGAAGAGTACATTGTATCACGCGCTGTATGACGTGGTTTGAGCAGTTGGTGTGGTGCACGTGGTTTAGTTGGACAATCATTGCCATCCATCTGACACTCGGGTACATAACAATAGTAATCACAACGACCATCATTCACCTTAGACCATGGACAGCGTAAGGCACAAGGAGGCATCGTATATTCCCAATATAATTTCATTCCATCACTGTTCGTATAAAAAGTTTCATATTCCACCGGAGACCCAATCATCCAATCGTCATTAAAGTATAGAAACCTTCGTGATAAACCAGGAATCCTGGAATAATTCTCTAATGAAACTCTTTACGTTCTAGCTTGTTAAACATATGATACCTAAATATGTTCGCTTCAATTGCTGGACTTGAGAAAGTGGGCAAGTGGCTCGAATCGGTAAATATATCCCTATGTGCAATAACAGTAGCAAAACCATTGTCTAAGTTTAACCAACTTGGTACTTGTCCATTGGTCACAATCCACACGTGATTCACCCATGGCATATGCTTGTCGATAGAACGCAATGCATATTTTAGTTCATTCATTTCCGTAAAGCGTCGTGCGCCATTAACATCACTTTGAATTTTCATCCCTTGCCCGAACGTTTTCAGTTCACGTAGGAAGCGCTCCTCAGACCCATTAACCCACGTAAACACAACATCAATTGGTTCTTGATGCAATTCACCAAGTTTTAGTTTACCTGTTGTTACTTGATTCTCCTTTGCTATCGACTGAATTATATACTAACATCATAAAACATTTAAAATTTTGTTAATAATAATAAAAGTTGAGTAGGGTAAGTGCACATTAGATTTTTGTCAATTCAACTTTGAGCTTATAAAACTTTGATTTATTTTATAATAATTTAACTAATTAACATTAGTAAAATCGCCAACTGCTATGTTTCGTGTAATTAAAAAGAAGTAGTCGGTTGCGGTTGAAACTTTTCATTTTGATGAAAAGTTGTCAATTTAACTGAAGCTATTTATTAGCAGCACCATTAATATTGGTATACATTAGCATCATTAGGTAATTAAAACAATTCAATAAATAAATAGTATTCATTTTAACGAGTCACCAGAGCTTATTGGTTTGTATTGAAATTTCAGGTGTGTGCAGATGAAATCGGACAAGTTTTTGCAACTGGTGGTGCTAGTACACAGATAAGTAATTGAGTTTGTTTGTTTTGTTTATAATTTGTTTATAATTAAATTTTGATTGTGATGCTATTTGGAAAATCAGCATTGATTTTAGGACAGCATTAATTTTGCAATCTAGCTCTTGTTAAAGCAAAGCGTTTAATCAACAGCGAACAATGAACTGCAAGAATTGTTGGATCAAGATGATAGTCAAATGCAGCAACAATTCGCAGATTAATTAAATACGAAAGAAATCATTTCTGGACCCCTTTTTCAAAAAATAGAGCATTGGGAAATATTAAAGAAAGATTTAGTCTCCAAACTTCATAGTATTACTTATTTTCAGCGATAAGACACGCATTGACTGATTAGGTGCATTTCATGCTATATACGTTTATGTTTATAAGCAAAAAATAGGACTTCATACGTATACACTTGCTATAATTAATATTGTATAAGACTCAGCAATAAAAATTGATGCAAAATATAAAAATTGCTTTCCCATTACTAACTAAATCTGAAAGCACAACTGGACATTTTTATTTTTTCAGATACCCTAGCCAAAAATCTAAAGATTTCTTAATTAATTAAGTAACTATATATCTGTATATAAGACTGAGGGCAACTTTTATAAATTTCAACATTTCGGAGATTTTGATTTCGATCATATAGCACCTTAATTACAGCGCATTAACGCACATGCCCTGTGGGTGCACTTACCCCACTCCATTCTATTATTTAATTGCACTTACATGAAAGTAGAAAATAAAAATCACTTGAATTAATACAAGCACTACCGCACATCGATACGTGTTTTTAGATGTCATGGTCAGAAATTAAATAATATATCGAGGCATAAGTTTTAATAATTAAACGGTTTTATTATTCGATTTACTTATCTATACTTTCAATGCGTTAATTATTTTCCCGCCCGCATACTGCGACTTCACAATCGTAGCTTTTTCAACGATGTACACTCAATGTTAAATCAGAAAAAACATTCTTTGCAACCTACGATGATAACGAAATTACTTATGAGTGAGTTAGATAGTAGTGCATACCTCCAACAACATACCGCACATATTTCACTCAATGTCATTAACGAATAGCAAAACAGCTTTGTGTAATTAAAATGCTTTTTGGTCGGCTCGTATTCTCAGTCCACTTCTAATTACGGTTTAGGAAAATTAATTGTCATTTGTTGTCATTTCTTTTTTGAAATAACCCAATGATTTGTTAATCAACGTATAATGTTGACTGAACGATGTAAATAGCGAAAATATTTAAAAGCAACTTGAGGCAGTTAAAATAGATGCAAACTTTACGTTAAACTGAAATTGATGTAAGTACTTAATGTAATATCTAGAAAATTGGTAGAGATAATGTAATATTTTATCTCAAAAATTATTAGATACCGTAAATTCTGGACTATAAGACGTAGAAAAATGTCTTACGGCCGTAAATATAAACTTTAAAATTGATTGAAAAAATTGCCAAATAATGCATCTTGTACGTAGTTTGAACATATCGGTTAAAATAATAAATTATAGTTTTGCTAACAATTATGCATAATCCCCAATATGCTTGGCAAAGATCTGTATGCTACACGAACCATTTCTAAAACCGAATTTTTGGTGTGCAGGAAATCAATAAATAAATAAGTACACGAGGTAAACGAAGTTTATGTGACAAATGCACGAGATTTACGAGCTTACCTATATCTCATTTATTGATGGAAAACCAACTACTTGTTTTCGATATTTCGTTCAGTTACCATTTGATATCTATCAGATTTACCATTACGACTTGAAGCTAAGCCATACAGATCGGTTAATTTGACAAAAACTTATTATATATGCTTGATGGTTATGCATACTTACCGGTTATTATTTATACTATAAAATTGACTATGTGAAAAACTTTGCAGTGTTTTTTAAACTTGCCAGTTTTTATTTGTTTTGCATATTTCTCACATCAAATTTACATAGTTTTCCAACGTATAAAACGCAATGTTTGCATAGACATCAAGTAGTATAAGACATAAATGACTATCGATACAAGAATTATATAAAATATTGCTATAGCAGGTGAAATAGCCTCGTCGTGCCATAATAATTTCCAGTACCATTTGCGCTCCTTCCAAGCGCGCAACTCATCCATGCGTGCAAATCGATTACGAAACGCTGGCGATAGTTCGTATCGTGACGGTTTCGGGAATAAGCTCAGGAAGAAATCGATCAGTAAGGTTATCACTAACGTATCATCGTTACGGCTGTTATCATTTCGATCCAAATCATCATTCATACATACGAATTTTCTGAAATCATTAAACATATTTTATACGATATTTGAATCTATGTTTAGGTATATCTATATAAAACACAGTTGAAAATGCAAAACGCCTGAAAAATCCGTGCTATGAAAAATATTGCATTTTGTAACAAGTTGTGTTTCGTGAAGCATTGCAAAGCTGAGTATAAAACACATGTTTAATCGAATATAGTAATCAACAAAAATTTAAAAACAGCTCTGTGCTTCATACACATTAAGAATTTATAAGTTATTAATTGGTGTTTCAGTTAATAATACCATGAATTAAAAATCTAATATTTTAAAGAAAATACGAAATGCAAAAAGATATCAAATATTGTAAGTTTCTCATCTCGAAGAGGTCTTTGACGTATTAGATCGGATTAAGTAGTATTTCATCAAAATTATAGAGAATTGAATAATATCAAGTTAGCTGGGTGAGCTTGTCATTGACATAAGGTAAAAATGTACTTACTTGGGAAATTTGCGTATAGTATCCATCGAATGCATAGCATATGCGAGATACGAATGTAACATTTGAAAATGTACATAATCGCTGCTATTCACGAATTTGTACTTATATTTCGGTTTTAAACTGACAGCATCGTATAATTCCAGATATCTTTTAATGCATGGACACTCAACAATTATTCTCTTAGTGATGACGCTCTATAACCAAAAACTCTATCAATTTCAGTGCTTTAATTCAAAGTTGTTGAAACTTACGAAACTCGAATCAACGTAGCGCTCATAAAGAGGTGTGACATGCATTTGTTCCTGTGCGTATTCTTTTTCACTTAGGCGACTTGTGCAATTCAAAATCACATTTTCGAAATCATTGCTATTTTGGTACGTTATCGGCAAAGAGTAAATTCGTGTGAGAAGAGTTCTTATCTCCCTATCAGACCAAGTCCTAAAAATAAGAACATTAATTCATCGTTTACGTTAAATATCTGTTTGTAATTACCCAGAATGATCAGTATCGAATTCATCAAATATTTCGGACATATTTTTAACGATTTTAGCCGAGCTCAAGTAATATGAGTACATGTATGCAATCTGAACGTTGGTTTCATGTCGAAAGTGATTCCTCTGCGTAAGTTCAAATTCTTCAGCGAATTTCAACTGCAGTTCTTGCATAATGTCGCGATCAAACATTATGGGCGCATGCGCAATCACTCTTCGATTTTTATAACCAAATTTTCGACCCAATAAAAATTGCGTATAACGAAGTGACAGCGAGAATAAATCTTTATTTAATTTTTGTGTTGTATTCGTAGTAATATTAATATTTTCTTTATATTGATTGGGCCCAACTTTGATTATTTTATACTGTCTTGCTAATTGACGTTTAAACTTTGAGTATTTAATCTTCTCGTTGTTGTATCGTGAAACACTTTCGTTCAAAGAAGTTGCTCGTGGTATCAATGTTGGAGTAACCATCAGATTTACGCTTTCTGTTGTTGCTTCATGTTCATGTAATTTACAATCATTGATATCGTAGTTGCAATCTTGGTTATAACATGTTGGATTGCATTTACCATTATTTAACATCTCCCAACGGCATCCAATAGCGCAGTCTTGTGTCAACCAAGCCGTGTAAATATTATATCCATTGCTGATCGTGTAAAAGTCTTCAGGATAAACGTAATCGTTAAGAAACACATCATCGTTAAAATATATAAATCTTTTACTTAAACCTGGAATCCTACAAAATAAATTAAACATTACCAGGAATTAATTTAATTTAACCTAAATACCGATGTAAATTTGCTTCAATGGCAGGCGATGAAAATGTTGGAAGATCATTTGAATTTGAAAATATTTCATCATGCGTTACAATCGTAACTCCTGCATGGTCCAAATTTAACCAACTTGGTATTTGACCATTAGTTACGATATAAATATGTCTTATCCATGGCATATATTTTTCAATAGAACGCAAAGAGAATTTCAATTCCTCTTTATCATCGAATCGTTGAACGGTGTACGATTCCTGTTTCGAATTGTATTTCTCTGCATAATGTTTTAATTCTTTTTTGAATCGCGGTTCCGACCCATTTACCCATGTATAAACAACATCAATTGGCTGTATTGTTGAGCATTTATGTTTGTTAGAATTCTTAGATGGTTGCGCTTCAAGCAATTCGTAAGCTAAAAACTGAAAGTCACAGTGTTAATTATTGTATAATCATTATTTCAATAGCATTTATATAACATTTTCTTACCTGAATATAAATGATAAGGGTAATAAGGATTACAATGAAATAAAATAAGTGCTTTCGTTGAACTCGAAATAAACGCACTTTAGGCATGCCTTCTTCACTACATTGTACTTTATCGGACGAGTTCCTAGTCTTTAATTTCACATATTTGTAATTTTTCGTGTTGCTAAAAGTATTTTGGTGGAGTTGGTTTTGTTTACAATCACTGCTGATTATTCCAGCCCGGCTGCCGCCCCCAAGGAGTAAAAGTTGCGATTTACCGGGAGGCGGCACGTGGAAGTGCGCGTTATTATTAGTATCCATACTAGGCATTCAAAAAAGAAGTGCGGTTGTTTAAATTGCATTGCAATGTAAATAAAACATTATCTAATTAGTTCAAAGATTATTTTTATTTGCGAATTTCCTCCAATTTGAATTTATGCTTATGTGCCATCGTGCAATGAGGGCGCTGGCGTTAAAACCGGCAATTGATATAATTGTTCTGCATGTGAACTATTGTACATCATCAGTTGTTTTCTTAATAACGTATGTAGTGGTTCTGTGCAGTTTTGTGGCCCCAAGTAATTATGGCAAGTGTAATTGTTGGTGCCGCTTTAAGGAAAACTCTTGCCTCACCGGGCAAGGCGTTCCTCAAAAATGGGGCTGCCCTGATGCACACGTCGTAAGTATATTCGATCTTTAGCAAAATAAGTGTTAGAATTATGTAATATTTAAGGTTATACATATGATATCCTTGTGTTATTAAAATTGTAGTAATCAAAAGAAAGCGAAATGGTCCCCCGACTCCGAATATTTACAACAATTTCAGGGACCTGTGATGTTCCCTGATGAAGTAACTGGTAAATGGGCTCTGTCTCCATGGAATGCACAGCAGGCTCCAGTGGAAAAGTCAGTGAAAAATCTGACAATAAATTTTGGTCCTCAACATCCTGCTGCTCATGGTGTACTACGTCTTGTTCTTGACTTGGATGGAGAGGTAAGAAGATTAGAGGAAAATTCCACAGTTTTTCTTCATTTCTTTCCATGTGCAGGTGGTCAAAAAATCTGACCCACATATTGGCTTGTTACACAGAGGTACAGAAAAATTGATTGAGTATAAGACATACACACAAGCATTACCGTATTTTGATAGATTGGATTATGTGTCCATGATGTGTAATGAACAATGTTACAGTTTGGCTGTTGAAAAGCTGCTGAACATTGATGTTCCACTTAGAGCAAAATACATCAGAAGTATGCCATATTCTAATAATAGTCTTTGAAAACTTGTTAATTTTTATCACGTTTTAGCTTTGTTTGCTGAGCTTACAAGGATCTTGAACCATATTATGGCAATTGGTACTCATGCTCTTGATGTTGGTGCATTGACACCATTCTTCTGGCTGTTTGAAGAGCGAGAAAAAATTATGGAGTTTTATGAACGTGTCTCAGGTGCTCGTATGCACGCTGCATACGTTCGTCCAGGCGGTGTGTCCCTTGATATGCCTCTTGGACTTTTAGATGATATTTACGAATTTTCCGCAAAGTTTGCTGAACGTATTGATGAAGTTGAAGATGTTTTAACAACAAATCGTATCTGGGTGCAACGTACTACTGATATTGGTATTGTCAGTGCAGAAGATGCCATCAATTATGGTTTTAGTGGTGTTATGCTGAGAGGTTCAGGAATCAAATGGGATTTGCGTAAACAACAACCATATGACGCATATGATTTACTGGAATTCGATGTACCAATTGGCACGAAGGGAGACTGTTACGATAGATATTTATGTCGCCTTGAAGAAATGCGTCAATCCTTGCGACTTATTGATCAATGTTTAAACAAAATGCCACCTGGTGAAGTGAAGACAGACGATGCTAAATTGACACCCCCGTCTAGAGCAGAAATGAAGACATCCATGGAAGCTTTAATTCACCACTTTAAATTATTTACTCAAGGATATCAAGTACCACCTGGTACAACTTATACTGCAATTGAAGCTCCAAAAGGCGAGTTTGGTATTTACTTGGTATCTGACGGAAGCAGCAAACCATACAGATGTAAGATCAAGGCACCAGGATTTGCCCATTTAGCAGCTCTAGATAAAGTTGGAAAGAATCATATGTTAGCAGATATTGTTGCTATTATAGGTACTCTTGATGTTGTATTTGGTGAAATCGATCGGTAAGTTATCGTAACTTATTGTTTCTTGAATAAGTAAATAAACAGAAAACATGTAATTAAGTATTAATAAACAATCGACAAAATTCCAATTAGATTAATTTCAAATTTCTTATTGATCAATCTGGTACTTAAATCAGAATATTTAAATAGTTGAATGAAGGTAATACTGCACTCAAAAGTAAAGCGCGGCGCTACAATCGTGGTCCATTTCTCCATGATTTTATGTTCAGTAATGTCAAGTTGCTGTTATCGTGTTTATGTACGTCAGGTTTGTGCGGTAATTGAAGAAAACCGACGCCTACTTCTAATTATTTAGCCCAGTTAATTAGTAGCAATCAGTGCAATGTTTTAAAGTGCGTGAACAAATCATTACTACTACTGGCATTGTCCCATGCTTCTTAATAAACACCACAATGTGTAAGTATTCAGATACCCTTTCTAAAAAACTGCAACTTTTTATCTTTAACTTAACCTCGCATTTGATTGCTACATTATCAATACTTATTTTTCGATTCGTTGCCAGCTCAAACCGAAGTCAACAAATTGCAACAACACCTTGCATTACTAAAAGACCAGTACGCCAAGCTTCAAGCAAAATACAATGATATTGAGAAAAAGTATTATAACATTTCTGCTGGCTCTTTGGACAAGGACACTGAAGATACATTTGCCGCTAGACTGCTAAATACAGTTGCTAATCTATATGATTCCGATACATTTAGCGACGTGAAGATCAAGCTATCAAATGGCAAACGTATTAATGCACATAAACTAGTTTTAAGTGCCAGATCTGAGCTATTCAATGAAGAAACTCTGACTCAGTCAGAGCTGGACTGGTGTGATATTGAAGCTGATGTAGCAGTGAAGTTAATTCATTGGCTGTACACAAATGAGATTCAGTTCAAAGACAATGAACTTACATTAAAGCTGATTCGTAAAGCGCATGAATTCAAACTGCATGCATTGGTTGCATCCTGTGAGCAGATTTTGATATCAAATGTTGACGTGCGGAGCTGCGTCAAGTATTATTCGGTTGCGGAGGAGATTGAAGCGCATAACTTGCGCGAATACTGTTCGGCTTTGATAAGCACGCATTGGGACGACTTGAACAGTTCGGATTTCGAACATATGAGTGGCCCTCTCCTTTATAAGATGCTAAAGAGCAAGACGCAATTGGTGCTGCATACAGCTGTTCGCCTGCAGCGCGAGGACGTTGTTTTTCTATGTCTGGTGGAAAATGCGTCAAGGGTGAGTTTATTTATTTACAAGCTCTTTATTGTTATATAAAATATGCATATAAAAAATATAATAATGTGGTAGTTGCGATACGAGGCGTGAGGATATTTGAATGATTGCAAAGATCGCCACGGCAATAACAAATTTCGGTACGAGACGAGCGTAACCCTTTATCGTCTATCTCCGAACAACCTTCGGTGTACGGCTCTTCAATAGTAACCTTCAGCCGCCACTTTCCGTTCTCGAAGTTTTGATAGTCATGTCGCTGTTGAGCGCAATCACGCTCAGTGCCATTTATCGGTAGTGTCAAAATGACGCTGATGTCCTTCTTCATGCAAACGGTTGAATAGGGACAATCGACAATGTATTTATCCGAATAGTCGAAATTGGAACAAAGACGTGTGGTCTCGTTAATGTGTGGTGACGGCTTCGTCATTGTGCACTTGTAGCATTTCAATGCTGATACTTGACCTGAAAAAAGAGCAAAGAAAGTTGTGAGTGTTGTTGACAAAATATAATTTTAAGTTGCTTCGTAGAAAAGAACTATATAAAAGTGTGATAATGCGTTTCATCCTACGACTTCCCTTGCTGCGGGATTTTATATCAATTAGACCTCCTTTATAGGCGCAATTACATATCATTCAATTACGAAACGAGCCTGTACGCTCTTATCAAGAATCTAGTCCAGAAAATGGAAGGCGCGCGCGATTAGGACATCCTCATTAACAGACTTGTAAGATAATTGACGCTTGTGATGGCATAAATGAATACGACATTTCAACTGATTGCATGAGAATAGAAAGCCTTGATATGAATGCTATGGCTATAAAGTTCACTATGGTTATAATTCTTCCAAATTCTTTTTTAATCAAAACAGATTCTCCGCTTGACTTGATCGAATTGTTTTGGAATAGCACGATGCAATAAAATATAGTCAAATTTGTTTTACACTCACATTTACTTTGAATGGGCGGACAATACACCCGCTACGACTCATGCATAAAAATGATTGATAAACAATATCGGCCATAACTCGTTCGATTGTTGTTCAAACTTGCGAAATCGATTTTGTTAACGCTTCGATTGATTGGACATAATATTGCACACGACGCAAATAGAAAGTTTACTTTGCAAAAATGAGGTGTCGTTTTTCCATCAAATGATCGCGTGATACTCTATTGATCATTTAGTTCTAGAAACGGCGATTATTAAAAAGCAGTTTGTCAAGGACGATGCGGCGAGAGGTTCATTGACGAAAGAAGAGCGATTAGAGTTGCATCGGAATTCAAGACAATTACGTCCGCAGCAAGAGCAGTGCAGTACACCAGCCCATAAACTTAATAACCGGTTGCAGGACGCCTATTGGAAGACGAGTGAAAAACGAATCTATATCCTTCGGAGATTTGTTGCCTGTTGAACGCCGCAAATGCAATGTTTATCGTTCGTTAGCAAAGCGCGCAGTCATTGGCCTATTTTTATAGTTAACGCCAGTTACGAACGCGGTTAGTGCTATTCCGCACGGCACTTAATTAATTAATTAACATGCGGCTCCACATTATCGCATAAAACCGCACCCTCGCTGTGTTTCAATATTGCGTTCGTCACGTGCGTAATTTGCTTCGGACATGGGTAAAGAAGTAACAAAGCATTGCACGTTGCCGATAGTAATTTAATGCCTGTAAAAGTTTACTGATCGAAAAGAACGTGAAATGCATTAGGAGGTACAATAATTAACGAAACGAATCCGGAGCAAGGACATGCCATGCGCTTTTGAATTTGCAACCGCAACTACTAATCAAATGTCAAAGAAGTCGACATTTATTGTATTACAGAATCTATCATATTTTGTATTTGAGAAATAATGAATGTTGCTGCAGGATTACTTCAGCGCGATTCAACGAATGAATATAAAAGTTAGGTAATCATCGCTAAGTGAAATAATTGCAGTTAATCCTATGGTAAAGCAGTAACCAGAGCAATCATTGCAATTTTATGAAATTTAATGCTTACTAGAATAAAATTGCTCTGACGATTAAAAGTAGCACATTTTTCTTGCGCGTGTTGCGTTATGTAGCCTCGATGTAGTTGAAAAGCAGTTTGCAAAACATTATAGTTTGCTGCCATAAATAACCAATAATAATAGTTGTGCGCAAAGCGAAAAATTTGTTGTAAATGCGTGGTATTATCTTATCGTCAATGCTAGATAGTATTCAGAAGCCACTGATACGCGAGGAAGAACGAGGCCTATGCGTAATATTATTATTGTTACTGCAACATTACCGTATTTGTAAATAAATTTGGATAATGAGACATACATTTAGTAAGCTGATGATCAATAACAATGATCAGTTTCAATGGAAAAGAAGAATGAATCATAGTTGCGTTGTCGTGGCGCGCGAGGTTTAACGAAAAACAACTTTAATCAGCGCAAAATTGTAATATTATTCATGTGATTTCGCCGTGCAATTTTTGGCATGAGAAAACTTACTATTGTTTGAAATGCATACGATGATGATGAAGAATACGATTATCACAGATTGCTTCCACTTGTTTGTTACAGCTGGCATTTTTTCGTTGGTCGTTTGCTTGATGTGGAATGTTTGATTACACTGTCGTTTATTAGCTATTATTATACGTACACTTGGTATAAAATCACAGACAATTGTCGTCGTATTGTTATTGGTATTTATTACATAAACAACGCGTGGCGCACGATTACACGATTGTTAATGAAAATCGTATGTCTTTGGCTCCTAGCAACTCTGTAGGCGTACTGTCTCAATGTCAGTGTCCACGCTCGTGCACGTCGCGTTTACGAAGTTGATTGCACGCGAATGCAAATCGCTATTTAATTCATAATGCGCGTTTCTCGATTGTTTTTGTGTTATCAATTCGGGGCGACCGCGGACGACCCAACGCAGCCGGCAGTCGGTAGGAAACTGGATTGCAGCGATTTGCTGCCAGGCGGTTGTACGTCGTGAATAATATGCGGCGAGTTTTCGTAGCGGATCGCCGATTCAGCCAAGCTTACGTATAATTCTCCGTCCGATGAGCCCGTCGTAAACCTAAACCAGCAGGGAGCACTCTGAAAGAAGTCGTTTCATCGGGTGCGTGTAGGGCATTAGGACATCGTCATGGCGCATATGAATTGGGGATGAGGCGAGCAAAGAGCTTCCGTCGCTACTTGCTCAATTCAATGCGCGCACGTAGCAACCCCAGTCATATGTTTGCTTGCTGATTCACTGTTTGACAACGTGGTTCGTTTAATGCATGTCTTCGACATTATCTATATCTTTGGGAGCTTGAATTTAGTTGGCACCTGAATTGGTGACAACAATGGCCTCGTTGGATTTGGTAATTCGTCTGACATCTTGATGCAGAGCGTACATAACATTTAACATTTGCATTGCCAAATAGGGAAACTTCTATACATTAATCGTATTCTCTTACATGACAAAGTATATAAGAGTAATTGTCGGTATGATTGCATGTTTTAAACGCGTTATATTGTTGAACATAATTCTAAAACAGCCATAAAGTCTAGATAACAATTTGCGTACCTCTTTGCCAAGAGTTGCGACGCACTCAAACGTAAAAGCAAAGAAGATAATTGCAATTTTTTCTCTTTGGCCTACAATTTACCGTGCATTGGATGCGCACATACTTGTTGCTCGTCTCTACTTGTTGCGCATTCAAGGTTCTTACTTTCTTGCAAGAATTCGAGTTTGTTGCGTAGGAAAATTTATAATTTTATTTCGAGTTTAACGTGAGTGTTTTTCGTCTCATTCGAAGGGTTTCGCAGATCGCATGCACGTTTTCCGTCCATTACAATATGCGGCTTTGTTCGCTGGCGCAGTTTTAATGACGACTTGAACGGCTAAGAATAATGGCACCAAGTCATAATTTGCGCTCTCAGTGCGAATTACGCTCCAGTGAGTCATCAACATGCATGGCTCGGGTTGTATGGGTTTTTGCCCTTTGCGATCACGCGCATCTGAAGTAATGCTATTACATAGCTCACATTATCATTGCGTGCTTTCGTCCGCTCGCTAATCGATATTTCTGTGTCGTCTACGCCTCTCGCTTTGTTTTCCGCATCAACGTGCGATATGTTTAAATGAAAAGGTAATTATTTCGCTTGCTTGTTTGCGTGTTTTGCGTCGTTCGTGTCAGTTGGGGTATACAAAGTTTAGAAACAAATTTGCACATGAATAACGTACGAAAATTATTCACAACGCACCGCATTTCCATACTTTACTTGCTGTCACTTGCTAGCTGTTGATGATGATTATGGTCGTATGAATTTGACTAAACCGCAATCTGCTTCCGGTGTTTAATTAAATGCGAGCAAGAGCTGAAATTGTTTTGGCATCTGTTTCGAAGATTTGGAAAGAATATTTGGTCTTTCGGCTGTTAATATGCATGCAGTTTGTATTGTGGCTTGGTCGATTGTGATCAAAATGTTTAAATATAAAATTTCCAAGTGCTTCTGAGAATCGATGACTTCGTGTGGCATTCATACATAACGGATCTTATTTGTCTGCTGTTGCGCGCAATACGGTTCGGATGCTGGACGTGATGAAGCGAAATGCGAAATAACTGTGCAAGTGCCCGAAAGCGCCGAAATAATTAAAATAGGTCATTCACATACGTACGCAGCATATAGGTACACCAAGAAAATGTAAAAATAAATTTCAGACACTTTATGTGTTTCTCGCCGAACAAACGCAAACCGGCGATTACTGCTGCGTTACAGACGTACCGTTAAACACTTTCACCTCTGTACGTATACAAGCGGATTTGGTAACAATGCTGTTTGTTCTTTTAGCTCTCTGATATTGTAAACGTGTGGTCCCCGAACGGGGAGCTTCCTTTGGATCTGGCGTTGCGTTCGAAAAACGAGAGCATTGCGAAAACATTGGTGCAGCACAATGCGGACGTAAATATACGGGATCATTCGGGCGAGACGCTTCTGCATCGCGCAATTCGACATGAGGATGCACTGAGTGCGCTATTCTTGCTGGACGCGAATTGCGACGCAACTACAACGACACGCAACGAGAATGAAACAGCCCTCCACCTTATCGCAAATACGAATACCCTTGAAGATGCCTTAATAATTACCGAGAAGCTCATCAACAAGAATGTCAATGTCAATGCTCAGAATAAGCACGGATTGTAAGTAGACCCATAAACTTGACTTGATACTTCCTGCGTTAACTCAAGTGTATCCTGAACTAAATATAACTCAAACTTTCTTGGATTTATAGCACTGCATTGCACATTGCAATTACGGCTGATAATCGGGATATTTTCAATATGCTGATGGAGCACCCACACCTGGATATGAATATGAAAACCGTTAAGGATCACACGCCGCTGTATTATGCGCTCCTCAAATACGATTCGGGCGAAGAGCATTATGCCGAAACGCTGATCAGCAAATCAGCGCATACCGATCCGATTTATAGCAAAACGAACGATAACTTGCTGCAGGTTTTATTGGATTATGGTGCTCATACGGCAGCAACATTTCTGGCCGATCATGTGCATAATTACAATCATTGCAACGCACTTGGTGAAACGTGTATACATACAGCATCGAAGCGCAATGCATATAAATTTATCGGCAAGATTTTATTGCTTGGTGCCAATCCGAATATTCTAACCAACGGCGAAAGACGCGCCGGCTTGCATTACGCCGTCGTTGGTGATGCGCTCGAGTCCATAAAAGCAATGGTGCAATATAATTTAGAGCAAAGTGATAATAATACCATCAAGGCTGATTTTAATATACGTGATAGCGAAGGCGAAACGCCAATCAGTTTGGCACTAAGTTTAGGCTACAAACAGTTAGTGCCTGAATTAATTGTCGGAAAAGCCGATGTCAACGTCCGAAACGGCAAGGATTTCACGCTGCTGCATCAAGCCATACTCAAGGAAGACGCAGAAACGGCTATATTTCTATTGGATCATGGTGCGGATATTAATGCAATGACTTCAGACTGCGAAAGTCCGCTGCAATTAGCAATTCATTGCCATTTGGGCGAAGTTGTCGATGCCTTGTGCAGTAAAGGGGTTGATATGTCAGCGCCAGATCGTGTGGGCAATTGCCCCTTATGGGCCGCCTTGGATTCGGGCCAGGACAATATCGCGAGCATTTTAGTTCGTCATGGAGCTGACACTGATTGCTGGGGACCTGGGCCGGATGATTGCAGGCAAACTTTATTGCATAAAGCCATTGATGGCAATAATGAGGCGGCGGCGATATTCCTCATTCTCGCAGGATGCGATTTGGATTCACCTCGAATGCCCGGGCCAAAAGGTGAAGGTGGTGACGAAGCCAAAGATAAAGCATCTCCCTTGCATTTGTGTTGCCAATGGGGGCTGGGTACAGTTGTACAGGTATCATTAATGCGAAAATTAATTAAAGCTTGAGTTAATATCACCTGTTTGCAGACTTTAGTTGAACACCGCGCCAATGTTAATAGCCGTGATTGTGACAATAAAACCCCTCTGCATTTAGCCATCGAAAATCAGCATCCGGAAATTATATCGCTTTTATTGAGCGTGCCCGAGATTGATCTAAGTTTGCGTGACAAATCTGGTTTGAGCCCATTCGCTACTGCCCTTACTGTACGCAACAATAAAGCAGCGCAGTCCATTCTTGATAAAATGCCATCAGCTGCAGAGCAAGTAAGTTTTAACTTACAATGTAGCATGTTAAATATCAATAATATGTTGCAGTTTGATGCCAAAGGTCATAACTTCCTACATACAGCGATAAAAAAAGGTGATTTGGAAAGCGTGCTCTTTCTTTTATCGATTCAAGTGGATGTTAATTCGCGTGTACAAGATCCAACTCTAACGCCTCCGATACATTTAGCCGCCCGGTGCGGCAACGAAACTTTGCTACGAAGTTTAATTTTAGCAGGTGCTCGAATTGAAGATCGCGATGTGCATAAGTAAGTGTTAATGGTGAAATAATATAAAGTAATTGAACTTGATGTCATTTCACAGACAAACGGCTCTGCACGTCTCATCACATGCTGGTAATGCACCAGGGGTCTTAGCTTTAATACAAAATAATGCTGATTTTGATGCCGTCGACGTCAATGGGGATAATGCTTTGCATGTTGCGGTACGAGAAGGACATCTAAATGTTGTAAGAATTAATTATATATTTGTATTTCATGTGAATTATATTATGTGTTCTTGAGGTGCGTGTGCTGTTAACGGAGTCTACTATTGATGCAGAAGCAGTGAACTTAAAGGGAAGGAATCCCTTGCATGAACTTTGCAAGAACGGGAAGGAGAATTCGGCAGCTATTTGCGAGTTGTTCCTCGAATGTATGGCTGATTATCCAATCAATAAACCTGATATCGATGGCAATACGCCGCTGTTATTGGCATATATGAAGGGAAACGGGAGCCTATGTCGTGTACTCGTAAAGGCGAATGCAAGTTTAGCGATGGAAAACCATGAACGTGTTACTATATTCAATTATCAGGTAAGTAAAGGGAATATGTTGGTGGATGCTTGCTAGTTACTTTGTTTCCTGCTTTAGGTGGCTACAAAACAATTACTTTACCGCCTGCTTGATCAGTTATCGCAGCAAGTGCCTTGGGCATCGACAGACATGTGTCAGGAGTGTGGCGTTAACTTTACGATAATGATTCGAAAGCATCATTGTCGTCATTGTAGTCGCGTATTATGTTCGAAATGTTCAGATCAAGAAGTACCCATTATTAAATTTGGAGAAAATAAGCCCGTGCGTGTGTGCAATGTTTGCTTTGAAGTTTTGAGATCAGGTGTTGGTCACTGAGCCACATTTTTATCCTTCATTCCAAAAAAATGAACAAATAAGGTAATGTCTGCATTCCCATTCATTCATCATTTGATGTAATTGTATGATATATATTAATGAGTTTTTAATATTAATTCTTTACATTTATATGCATTGTGTCTTGATGTATTCCAAATGGACATATTGTATAATTTTATATATTATATTTGTGCATATATTTAAAGTTGAAGAAAACTTCTATTTATTCCTGAAATATTAATAGTTGAGATTGAAGAAATGAGAAATATTTGGGCTAGATTTATTTATACATTTTTTGACTACATAATAATTCAAATTTGTTTATGGTTTAATCTACTTAAGTTTAGAGAACAATTTTGGAGTGACACAGTGATCAATGGCATGCATCATATCAAATAATTCTTCAACACATGTCTCTGTAGTTTGACTCCTGGAATTAACTCGATCATTGCACGCCTCATACTTGTCGACTAAAGGCTTAACGTGTGAATTTTCACGGCACTGACTCTGAAAAACAATTTAAATGTTATGTAATTATAGGTTATAACCAAGAGGTAATTATTAATAGGGTACCCTTAAGGTTTGCTGAGGGTCTTCTATTTCATCGTCGTCAGCTTTTACGCGTGGCAGTATATTTGAAAAGAAATTCTTGAACATTTTCACGTATTATTGATAAAACCTCACTTCTATTCTGTTTTTTATCAGCAAGTCTTCTCTGTCGTTGCGGTTGTGAAAATGACAGCTGATTTGTTAGAGCAAAGCACACTAGGGAAATATTATTGGTTGTGAAGATATGATTCCAATAAGATTTATATTAATTCAAAAAATAATTCGTAACCACTTCAAAGAATTTTACTAGTGTCTTCAACATCAGTGAAAATATAAAAATATTTAAAAGCCATCAACTGTATAGATTTTCATGCGCCCTCAGTGATATTTGTTTGTATCAGTCCATGGACCTTGAAAGCAACATCTACAATTGTTTATGAAATCGTGAAGCGCGTTGCTATTAGTCTCCGACGAGTGCTAGTTGTTTGCGTTTGAAAGATAAATATTATATTGAGAAGAGCTAAATTAAGGGCCTATGAGCCCCGTGCGCGTTATCAATTACACCATTTGCTCTTCGTGATGAGCAAAATAATTCTCAATGACCGCCGACCATTTAACCAAGATCAAGATTAGGGTAATGTCGTTAAACATAAACAAATTAAGTTCATTCATTGATTACTAATTATGAATAAGTTACATATTTTATTCTGAAGATATAGTAACAGTAAATATTATATGGAAAGGGTGACACTTTGAATAGTAATAGAGCTTTAAAATTTTCTGTTGTAAACATAACCTATACAACAAACTGTATGATGCTAACAAAAAGTTATGTTTATGAACCCAGTTGATTGTTGATTATACTTCTAGGTAGGTACCTACCAAGATTAGGATAAGTTATTAATGTTATGTTTCATTATTCATTTCTAGAATGAATGGGATGATGGATCCCAAATTAACCCCAAGCTATCAAGCCATTACTCCTGGGTCTACAGCACTAAAAAATCAGCCAAAGAATTTCAAATTAATAGTGGACCCAATCTTGGTCAAGGGAGCGGCCAAACTTTACCGCTATGATGGGTTGGTACCAAGTGATCCATCTTTTAACTCAACAACACCAAGGGATCCCAGGAATCAGTTGACAAGGATATGGTCAAGATTAGAGGTTTCTGAGCTTGAAGTACCAAGGTACCTAGTTTGAAATTAATATTTCATATATTTACAATAGTTATTTCATTCAATTTGAAAGAATAATAACTTTAGTATTATAACCTCAAAATTGCTGCCATGGATGAGTTATTGTAACAAATTTTTATTCCAATAGGTTTAAGATAGATTCACATTATGTTGGTGATCCACCCGCTATTGAAGTGTCTATCTTTGAATTAAATGACAATATTGACAAACAATTTTTAAAAGACATGGTTCAGAAATATGGTACTGTGGAGGAATTACAAATATTTTACCATTCAGTTACAAACAAACACTTGGGTATTGGACGCGTTGTTTTTGAGGCAGTTAGTGAAGCAAAACTATGTGTTGAGAAATTAAATAAAACTAGTGTAATGGGCAAAGTGCTTGAAGTCTTCCTGGATCCTTTTGGTGAGAAAGTGAAAGCAAGATTTGAAGATCTGACTTCAGAAAAGAAACCGCCGCCAATTGAAAAAAGTGTTAAAAGTGAAAAGAAGGAACCAAAATTGGAAAAGAAGCCTCCAGATGATTCTCAAAGTGATCATGATAAACACTTTGATGAAAAAGATATTAAAGACGGTGATCGGCGCCATCACCATCGAAAGGATGATAGGCATGCACATGACACTGATCGATATAGAAATCGTTATAAAACTGAATTTGTGCCACCATTGCCAACTCCAAACATATATCATGCTGAATACCCACCAGCTGTTCCTCCAGTGTATCCTGCACCGCCACCAGCCAGCACAGCACCGATGGGGTGAGTTTTAGCTTCTTTGTCAATGTGTGGGACAATTTTTTATTGCATTTAGGTTTGATTATATGATGCATGCTGGACAATATCCAACACAATATTCATCTTACACCCCCATGACGACTTGGCCGCAACCCCCAATGCAAAGACAGTGGCCTGAGGTGGCGCCTTGGAATAACGATAAGGTGCAGCCACCTTCCAAATGGCCGTCAACCGATAATCACGTTGATACTAAACGAGAAAAGCGACGGCATAAGAAGGAAAGGAAAAAAGAACGCGAACGTGAACAAAAGTTGGAGCGTGGCAAGTCATGGGATAAAGAAGAGCGTAATGATAGCAAAGAGAAAACCCTTGATTTGGACACTCGTATCGCGATGTTGCTCAAAGGTAAATCAGGAAATGCGCCGCCATTTCTTAGCTTTCCAGATTCGGACGATGAAAGTAAAAAAAGTCCTCAACTACCAACTTCTGTCGATAGCGATGATGGTAATACTTATTATAAAAAATTAACAATTTCTATTTTATTAGTTTTAGATCATTCGAGCGTTTCATTATCAGACCTTCCAATCAACCCGCCAGCACCTGAACCTTTTTCCTTGAGCGCGGTTTTACCACCAAAGGAATCTCCTCCTGTCTCGCCATGTCCCTCACCGTTTGTATCGAAAGAGGTCTATTTGCAATGCTATCGCGATAACATTGAAAATGCTAAAAAGGAGTTAAAACGTCTTGATGTTGATAAAATAGGGTCAGATATTTCGTCTAGCGAGGATGAATTACTAACAGGTGGCCAAAATTACAGCCCTATCGCGGACTTCAAGGTAGAGCCAAATAAGAATCTTGATGATGAAATGTCCTTATCATCATTGAGCAGTAATGAGAAAATAGTAGAGTCCGTCGAACACAAACAGTCCGAATTCTATCCACAATATTATCAAGGTGCTCCATATCCCACGTCTTATCCAGGTGCACCATGCGCGAATGATTGGCGCTATCCTCAATATCCAGGTCAAATGTATATGCCCCAGTATCAATTTCCTTTTCAACAACCTTACCAATCTTTTCTTCCCAGAAGTACAACAAATAAGGAAGAGCCTCATACGCCAACAATAAGTGGTGTTGTTCAACAGATCACGCAAGAACTAAAACAAATACTGAAGAAAGATTTTAATAAGCGTATGGTAGAGAATACGGCCTTTATGAAGTTTGAGCTTTGGTGGGAAGAAGAAGCTAAGAAGAAAAATGAAAAAGTAGAACGCAAGGAAGAAACGGTGCAAAGTGAGCCAACAAAGGACAATATCAATGCATTATTAGAGAACAATCGTGATAGTTTTGATGGGTTTGGCTTGGGATTGCGAGCTTCCTTGCCAAAGATGCCAAGTTTCCGAAGGAAAAAGATTCCAAGCCCCGTGCAAATGGATGAGGACTCGCGCAAGTTATCGGATAATGAAGAGATAATTCGAAATTCCGATGATGAGTCAAATTCGCAACCGGTTCGCACTTTGCGACGTGTTCGTAAAGTCTCTACTAGCAGTTCGTCGTCATACATTACGTCTAGTGAGTCTTCTAGTGATTCGGACTCGTCAGATGCGTCGGACTCTAGGCTTAGATCAAGAGTTAAATTACGTAATCGGCGACGTAGTTTTACACCAGATGAACGAAAAACGCCGGTACCAGTATTGCAAGACAATTATGGCGCATCTCCAATATCGGACGGTCCCGCTATGGATCTGGATGAATTGACGAGGTCACCCATTGAAGATGGAATCGAAGCTCGCAACAAAACGCCAGAACCCATGCAACTTGATGAGAACAGTAGGACACTGGACGAGCTTACTCCTACGAAAGAACAAGAAGTTAAGAAGCAAAAGAGTACGCTTGATAAATTACTTGATGGCGACAGCGATCTTAGTGATGATGAACGAGAGTATTTGGAACGAAGAAGACGCAATACTGAATGGATGCAACAGATCGAACAAGAACGTCTTGAAATGGAGTTAGAACAGAAGAAAATGGAACTGGAAGAACTGAATCGGTTAGAGGAAGAAAATGCGAGGAAAGTCCAAACAAAAACTGATGATAATGGTAAGATGGACATTGATGAACCGTTGAAACCACTGCCCACGCAAGAAACATCCAAGAGTAAAAAGAAAGAAACTCCTAAAAAGAAAGGCAAAACAAAAACGACTGTTGATACTCCCAAGTCTGATGAGTCTGATTTGGAATCAGCTGCAATTGAAGCTCTTGCGAGTTTGGCAGCTCACAAGATTGACATTAGTACTGATGAAGAATCAATTCGTAAAAGCCGTAGTGAAAGCTTTAATGGGCAAGATAAACGACTGTCGGAGTGTTCAGACGGTTCAAGTCCAAGATCGCAAGTCGCAATTGAACATTCTTATTGCATACCTCCGCAGGCAGACCAGAAGGAAAATGTGCAGGCAGATGCCATGCTCGAAAATAAAGCTCTACTTCATGATCATGGCTACACTACTAATGATAAGATTATTGAACCAGTAGATCAAAAGAAGGAAACAAAGCGAGCGAAGCCAGTGAAACCACGGAAAAGCGCAAAAGATCGCAAATTCCAAGAATTACAGAACTTATTCGATCAGCAATCCTTCTTTGAACGAGCTGTACCCCAATCCCTCAAACCTGTCAAATTCGATAAGAGGGATATAACGGGCGAGATGACAATACTTTACGAGTTCTTGACAAAAGGTATCGATAGTGAAGATATTGCGTATTTAAGATCTTCGTATGAAACACTTCTTGCTAGTGATAGCATTGGCTATTGGTTGAATGATACGCATTGGGTCGATCACTGTGTGACTGACTTAAATGCGTTATCGACGAGAAAACGTAAACGAGATGAACTTAAGATACATGCGACAGGGTCTGCTCGTACGGAAGGCTATTATAAGATTACTGCACAAGAAAAAGCAAAGTACAAGTATCACCATGCTCGCAGCTTGGCGACAACATCACCAAGTACTGCTCCTGTTTCTAAATTCCAAGGTACATATTTATAGTTTACCTAAAGTTGAGTACATTGTCATGCTATGATTTTTATTACCTTTTGTAGGATTATCACGAGAAGCCAGGTCGAATCAGCGTCGGTTGCTTACTGCATTCGGTATCGATACTGATTCCGATTTGCTGAAGTTTAACCAATTAAAGTTTAGGAAGAAACAGATTAAATTTGCGAAGTCATCGATTCACGATTGGGGTCTTTTTGCAATGGAACCTATAGCTGCAGACGAAATGGTTATAGAATATGTCGGGCAAATGGTTCGACCATCGATCGCAGATTTGCGGGAACGACAATATGAAGCCATTGGTATTGGTAGCTCATATTTGTTTAGAATTGACCTGGAAAGCATTATTGATGCTACCAAGGCTGGTAATTTAGCGCGATTCATCAATCATAGTTGTAATGTAAGTATTTTTGTATCTCAATGTTAGACAATTTAATTTCATCTTTTTTAATTGATTACAGCCCAATTGTTATGCAAAAGTTATAACAATAGAGTCACAAAAGAAAATTGTCATCTACTCGAAACAGCCGATTGGCGTGAACGAGGAAATAACATATGATTATAAATTCCCGTTGGAAGACCAAAAAATACCTTGTTTGTGTGGTGCAGCAACTTGTCGGGGAACTCTTAACTAAGTGCTAAAACACTCAATGCATGGATTGAATTTTGCACCGCCGTTTGTGTTTAAATAATTTGCATTACGCGCGAAACGCTATGCTTCTGCATAGTGTTCGTAAAATGATTCACAACGTACATTTTCCTCTTGTACATAAATTAATATTAAGTGTTTTTATAAGTTGGAATGTAGGTAAAAACAATGAACATATTTGAAACATCGTCTCTATATGGCGAGTGACATAAATAATTTGACATTATATTTAAGACATGATGTTTGAATCAATGCCTTAATCTTACAGTTTTATTTATGCTGTAGGCTTGAAAGTTTTTCCTTGAGTATGTTACACAAATTTGTAAATAGTCGGTGTAATAATAGTTCGTTCATTTTATTACTTTTTATGTTTATAAATGGGTTATTTGTAAATTAATAAAATGAATGAACTTGTTTGCTAACAACATCCATGAATGTATGTTAACGCGCATATTTTCCCAGCGCGTAGAGGGTGAAGTTGCGATCAATAAAAGCATGACCTTCATCGTACAGGTGGACCTCAACCTAGTTTTGTGCTTGGTGTGATAACGCACCTCATTCCAAAGCAAGTCTTGTTGGATATCTTACAAGTTACTTATAATGGCTGAGGGTACATACGAGTACGAGTGCATGCGAGCAGAACTTCTAGGTGTTGCTAAACCAGATTTTGAAGAGTTTCAACAGCGGAAACGTGAGGCTGAAGAAAATCGTCGTCTTGCGGAAGTTGAAGTTGGGGCTGTGGATGCAGAAAACTTAGCTGTAAAGTATTATTCAGGTTTTAAAAGCAGGACTGTTTTATTAATAATTTTAGGAAGCGGAACATCAAGGGGAGGTGCTTCAAGAAACGGGTGGCAAACTTGAGGAATTAAATAGTATCTTATCAGCCACTCAAAAGCGCCTTGATAGATTCAAAGTACGTACACATTAAAACAATAAAGTTCTGTTAAACACAATGTTTGCGATTGAATAGGTGAGATGTGGTTCGGTTACGGAATTGATCAAAACCAAAATCGGTAGTATTAGTGGAAATGGAGAAGCCAGTTCCAGTTCTGAATCGCCCGAAGTGGTTCAGCAGGAAGTGGATACTGCAATTGAAGCCGTTAAAGATATAAAACATGGGCGCACCGAACTGGAACGTGCCATGGATAATCATGTAGATAAGTTGGACTCCTTACTGGAAAAAGCGGAACGTGCAGAAATATCTTTACACAATCAAAACAAGCAAATTAAATCTTACTTAAAGTAAGTTGAATATGCTCTTACAAGTACGAATCACATTACAGCGGCTGCCTTGGCCCTTTGTACAGTCTGGAGCTTCCACATTGTTTATACGTTTTCTAGCATGTAGCAAAATCATATTTAATTTCCAGCAATATTTCCTGAAACTATTAAGTCTTCAACTTATCGTAAATTATAAATCTTGACGTGTAACGTAGATAAAAATAATTGAGAATTAACAATTCATAGGTAAAGGTTTATATTTTAATGTTATCGCTAATGACAATATTGGGAGTGAAGTTATTTATATTTTAAGAAATGCAATGAAGTTATAAACGCAATGAATATTAGCGCTTAACGCTAAGTACACTATTAGTCACAAATCTTTAATTAAAACATAAATAATTAATATAGCAATTTTCTTATCAACTAATTGATATTTTCTTAAACACTACTTCATCTATAGTTCTGTCTAAGGCATACTTGGTAAGGAATTTGGAAATGAATTCCGCATATAGTTCGGGCGTGTTAAGGTGACCATGATGTTTTCCTTTTATATTATGGAACTCTACATCTTGTTTTTGTTTTAATATTTCCATAATTTGTTTGAAGAGTTCATGATTGCTGGTTACTGGACTGGCTTCAGCTTTAAAAACTAATAACGGGAAATTAACGCGCTTGGCATGATCAAACAAATCTTCTAATGGCCAATTTACAAGGGGACCAGATTTTAATCTAGGATCTCTATCAAAATAAAATAATCCTGGTTTTGACGCCGATGGTTTAATATTACGCTCAAGTATAAGTTTGGTTTTATCCAAATCAACGGATTGCTTTGTGCCCTCATGCAACATTTGTTCCATTACTTCTTTTGTATAGCATGGTGGTTCTCTTTTCCCTTCAAGTTGCGCATCATATTTTAAGAAGGCATCAATACTTTGTGTGACTCGATCAAGTCGTCTATGATTTATAAGTGGACTAAGACCATCAATACATACAATGGACTTGATTGATTGGGGATATAAACCACCAAAAGTGTAACTGGTAACAGCTCCTAAGGAATGACCCATAAGTGAGAGCTTCTCCCATCCAAAGTACATTTGCAAACGTCGAATAATTATGACTGCATTTATATTGTGATAAAAATGACCAGGTTGTAATTTGGAACTTAGTCCATGACCAGGAAAATCCAGAGTCAAGTAAGGTAAATGCTTAGGTAACAGAGGAATTAAACAATCAAAACTTCCACAGTTATCCTAAAAAATAAGCATGAAGTATTTTGTCAGCATAAAGGACGATAACAAACCTGCCATCCATGAAATGTAAGAATGGGTTGTTTATTTTGCGGACCCCACCATTTACCAGCAATATGACCCCATGGCACAGGAATTTTTACTTCCTTGCTTTCAATTTTTGTACTACATTGCCGCGTTAAAGTACTTACTGCAAAAATTTTACTCAACGTTGTATTAACAGGTAAGGAAACTAGCTTAACCGTAGTAAACATTGTGGAGTATTAGACTTGTTCACTAGACACTTCTTTTAATATCATTCTATTTGTAATCAAAATAATTATCACTATTACTTGCAAAATTAATTCCGTCAAGTGCTAAGGCTAAAGTGCAATGTATATAGTGATAATATTGAGGTACATGAGCCGCGACTCTACGTCATGAAAAAGCTATGTAGTGTATGTAGTACATCAGTGTAGATACTCTCGCACATCCTTACAGGAATAGAGCTTTCATATAGCTGTATATAACTGATTGTATAATACTGCTCGGATCGTGCGTGTAGACACGTGATAAAATCACATTGCATTGAAGCGGTATTTTAGCGCAACTGCAGTACCTAAACATTAATTATAACTGAAAGTGATATTGTTTTAGAGTGTTTTATGTGGTTTTACGCAATTCAGTTTATTTTCTTAAATCTCTTTGCCCTTCATAATGGATAAAAATTTGTCGTTCAAGGAAGATACTCTGGAAATACATAAAGATCTTTATCGTGATACGCCTGTGCGATATTTAGGTAAACTGAAATATGCAATAACGAATTAAAATCTAATTCTCAATTTGTTACAGGATACACAAACGAAGTAGGAGAAGCATTTCGCGCAATAATTGGTAGTAAATGGGTACTAGCAAGTTATGGAATTGCTACGGCCTATGTATTAGCTGATACTGTGGATAAATCAAAACGCGTTTATGATGTAAGTTTGAATTAGTATTTTCAGATTTCTACCTTTAAGAAACTAATTTATTCAACGAATCCAACTTGATATTAACTAATCATAAATGTGTTTCTATAGGAACAAAAATTATCAAGAAACAGATCCATAAATACGGCATATACCACAGCAGACACATTAATTTGGCAAATGCTGGCATCTGTTGCAATACCGGGTTTTACCATCAACCGAATATGCGCTGCTTCTAATTATGTACTCAAAAAACAAGTAAAGGTGCCAAAAGATCCCCGCAAAATTATTGTTGCAGGAATTGGTTTGGCAACTATTCCATTCATCATTCATCCAATTGATAAGTTTGTTGATATTTTATTAGACAAAACACTTAGACAATTTAAACCTAGTTAGTGTCAACGTTCATTAGTATTTACTGGAAAGATTTGCGTATTTAGAATACATTCGACAAACCACGATGCACTGACGTGATGCATCTCTTTCATCTTATAGCATGGGCTTGGTATGTGCCTTTCATCAAATATAATATAATTTGCGCAGTTTGATATCAGACCTGCGTTTTTGAAGTGATAAGGGTGTGTATTGGCAATCCCAGCAGTTGCTTCGCTTGGAGCTCTCATAAGAACAGTGGCACCTGCTATGGAAGCTAACTCATTTAAATCTTGCGCGGAAAACTCTCCATATTTAGTGTAGAGTTTTCCAGGTCTTTTTGTTATGTGAATGTTGACTCCATCAAATAGTTTAGGTAGATGCTTGAGACGATTAGAAAGTGATTTCTTGTAACCAGCAGATAGTGGTGCTGGAATCAGTTCAACAAAATTCAATGACGTAGTGTTCAGAAATTTTGCAACATCTGAAATGTTAAACATGATTATTTTATATACATTAAGATATTACTCAACTACCTTCTTCGTAAATAATTGGTACCGCCTTAAGTAATGCTCCTAGAACCTGTGGACAAATTAATTTCTTGATTGCAGCTGTTTTATCTAAAGATAATGGAAGATACTCCATATTATTCGATACGGTAACTTTTTGTAAAAGTAAAGATTTCATATTCGCTTTTCTTTCCATTTCGTGAGTATGTGCACAGCAGTCAAATGCTAGAGTTCGTTCCAAGAAAAACGGTTCAGTGCTTTCTGCAACTAGTGGCATACCAGGATAAATTGCTCTGCAATGACATGGAAGAATTTAGAACATATGCTGTGTTATATCACATATCATTACTTTGGTGTATTTCCATGCAAATCAATAGCATTGTAGTCTGCTCCATATCTTAATAGTAGATGAATTAGTTCTGTTGACTTTTGGGTAGCTGCTTCATGCAATGGTGTGATGTACTGCATTGCTGGAATATTGGGAAGCGCCCCTGCTTTAAGTATTACTTTTGCACAATCCACATGTTGATTTACAACAGCTTCATGCTAAAATGCTTTATATTATAGTGATAGATAGTTTTTATTGGAATCATTAACTTGCCAATGGTGACCAATTAGCCCAATCAGTGCAGTTAACATCATCTCCATTTGCAAGTAAATCAGTAACTTTCTTAAGGTTTCCTTTTTTGCATTCTAAATGCAAATCACTTTCACCCTTGCAGTTACGTTTTACCTTTGCCTTCAGAAATTTGACTTGTGTTAGTTCACCAACACCAAGTTCATCAAGAAAACAAGTAAGAATGTCTGAACTAATGGTCCTACATTCATTTTGTGTGTTAGTTTCTTCAACAATATCACAATTCACATTGGTGGTATCCTCAGGACTTAAAAACTGTTTGAGAATATCATTTGACTTACTGCTAAAGTTGTTTAGATCAAGTACAATATCAGCCTGTAATTCTTGAATCCTTTTTACTGATTGAAGTAATGCAGATATTTTTGAGTCCTCTCTGCAAACATCATTTGGATGGTATACCATATTGCAAATGGGACATCTCTGTGTTCCATGGATAACAATACATGATGTGCAGAACCAATGATAACAAGTCTTCAGTAAAACAATGGCATCTAGATCTTTACAACTACAACAAATATCAATTGAACTGAAAGCAGAAATGTATATTCATAGCCTATTCTACTTACCATTTTGCACAGGTATAAGCAGTTTGTAATTGTTCTAATGGGATACTTAAATCAACAGTATCTTCATTGTCCATGTTACCAAGTTTGCATCACAGAGATGTTACAATCCTAACATTTCTTAACAATACAATTTAACAGTACCAAAGTTTCAATCAGTTTCAATGTCGGTTCAATTCAGTTATGCGGTCTGCACATGTTTGTTACAAAACAACGATGGCAACCAGCACAACGAGCTATAAAAATAAAAGGATTTTCCAACGACATATGTGATGCATATACATGCATATGCGATGCATGAATATGTATCTACATTGCATCACGAATGGTAATTAACCTTTAATGGATATATTATACAATAAAAATGGAAATAGGTATTTTCGGGGCAATTTTTATCAAAAATTACCATGTGTCCCAGACTAAGCGTGCTCCAAAATGTTTATAATATCCTTCTACTGTAGTCCCGATTTTAAACGAATCTTGAGTGTAAACCGGATATGGAGTGAAGTTTTTAATTAGGTTACTGGGTATAAAACTTTATACGAGGAATAATTCCTCATTCAATTTAGTAACCAATTGGGTTCATATCCTTCGAAGATAGAAGAAGCTCCACTCACCTCTCTTACACCTCGCATGCTTGCCGAGTTGTGAATTATTTATGTTTCCGTGTTTTCGGATGTAAACATTGCTTTCTCTGAAACTTACAACTCGATGATGTTGGAATTAAAATCAGCTGATTTTCTCTAACGTAACTGGTCTTCAACTTATTTAATCGATTTAAAAAATCTACATGTGTTTTAAAAACTGCTTATCAATTATATTTAATTTTAATATTGGTACGTATTGGGATTAAGGGTTAATTTTTGTTCATTATATTTTTAAAATAGGCAAATAATTTAAACCATTTCTATATTATTATGATCTGGCAAAGTCAATAAAAATAATTTCAGTATAAAAATAATTCACCTGACTTCGGCGAGGTAAAAAGTTATAATGGTGAATCAAATTGATACTTGTTGAGTGTCCTTCACAATCAAATATCAGGTTTGAATTTTCAGGCGGAGGTACATTTATATAACTACCTCAATAAATATAATTACTCGTTTCTCTCATGAACGGTTGAACGATTTATTCTTTAACTCGTCCGAGAAATGAGTCGGTTGTCGGGCTTTTATACTATCAGTTCCCCTCCTTTGTAACAGGATCGCCAGATGCTCTAGCTAATTGGAGAATGTTCTAGTCTTAATTGAAGTAACCTCTGAACAAATCCAGAGCTTCCTTAAGATCTAAACCGCTAGTTCAAGTAGTAACAAAACTGTAGGAAACTCCACTATATCCTCACAAAGTTCGAGGTTTCAGTAATGAAAACTTAGCTGTGCCCATAAATCCCACTTTCACTGCCCGGAATTCTTGTGATTTCTGGGTACCTGGTGTTGCGATATGTATAGTGTAGCAGACAAAACGAACGTGATCCACTCGCCTATAGAGTTATGAAGTTTGCACTTTTTGACCGAGATCATCATGTGAAATTTGTGCCATTTGGGTGAAGTCATCCAGACCGGCAAGAAGAGTTTTAATGCGGCTCCTTAATTTTAATTTAGCTCCGCGTTGCATGTGCTTAGGGTATAATTTGTTCCTAACTGGTACCGTGACATTCTATTAAAATACGTTTAAAAACTTAGTTACGACTATTGTGTAATGGCTGGACATTTATATGAAACACAAATGCGGGTGGAATATTATTGGCTATAATTTCACCTAGTTGGGTGGGTATATTGTCAATATTTTAGTTTATAATATTCAAAATTATATTGCTTGGTGTGTGGCTATGCCCTCTCCGAGGTCCTATTGTGTGGGTACAACTTTCAAATTACAAAGTCACGATATAAGATTAGGAGACTATAATGGGTTTATATAGTTATAAAATCACCTTAGAAGAAAGTTTATTTTTACAAATTGCAAAGGCACAAATCTCAAAATGAACAAACAATAAATGTGACTTATTACGCTAGCCATTATTTAACATAGAGATATGAACAATTAACTCAAAGAAATAGCGAAATGAATTTAAAAGAAATTGCATTAAATGAAATGAATCAAGTGTAACAAAGATTAACGTTATATATGTACTTATTTTCGTAAATATGCAGGTATCATTTATATATGTATATATTTATCATTCATTCATTACGATTTATTATCAATTTATCGAATCTGACATTCTCATTTGCGTTTCTGTATACGGTGAATATCTCCTAGGATGCAAGTATATCTTACAAATGAAATGAATGAACAATAATCAACTATGCGTTTGAACAATTCGCTTACAAATTAACTATTAATTATTATATCAATATCCACATAACTCCGGACCGAAGTCGTGTTTAAACTTATTAACGGGAGCGTAAAAACAAAACTGAAACAAGTTTATGCGTGCGTTTGCATTCACACAAAATCAACTACAAAAAAGGGGTATTGTTTTGCTCAGAACTCTATCGTTCCAAATTGAAATGTCTTTTTTCCTTTATCGATTTATAAACAAGTGACTATGAATATGTTAATTATCAACTACAGTTACTCTAAATTGAAACAAATGGAGGAACACAAAACCATAGCCTACTTAATGCATTAACTATTAGTTAACTCCTTTCATTGTGTTTATCTGGCCTAAATATACAAGCGCTCTATCACTCATTAATTAATTACTTTTCATCTTTTTAAATTCAATCGAATTAATTACCTAGTATGAGTCACTGGTTCATGCGTTTACTTTCGATAATTATTGCTTGTTTATGTTATTTATTTTGCATGAACGTTACACGTTTCTATATGCATTAGTAATGATGACGCAAAATTAAATTATTAACTTGTTTGATAGGGATGGCATCGACACACTAGCCTATAATTTAAAACCTAAATGTTCTGAATTTTAGTTGCGGTTTCATTGTTTCATTAAAAAGTTCATACGTTCGCTTAAAACTAATATAATATTACAAGTACAACATCTCTTAAATTCTCCTCTCAATATGCATGCGTAAATCCATCAAAATTTCTTTTTTCATTTCTCATTGCAATTCAATTCGTTACTTCATTTCAACAGTATCAACAGTACGTTGCCTACGTCACTAAGTTCAGTCCATTCGATTAAAAGTTCTCACATCGTTTGCCATTCGCGTGTATGTTACATTAAACATAAGATTGTATCATTCGAAAAATATTATCATTTGTTTTTTTTTGTTTGTTTTAAGTATCAACCTCTTATAGACAATTGTGTGCAACCATAACAACGATCATTAACAATAGGCGCTCTGGTAACCTTTAGCATCAACAATCAACAATTTAAGTACCTCTATATTATTGTGAAGAAATTCTTGTTTTCATGCCATGCGGTTTGTTTTCTCTTTTTTTTTTCTTATGCGAACTTACTTGGTATACGTATGTGTCCATTTAGAATAATATACAATGTGTGAAAGGTGTTTGCAAGGACCTATACAAATAGTCATATCCGATAGAGACGAACATAGTAGAAACAGGAGAAGATCCAATGTAAAAACGTTAATTAACATCACATCAGGCTGCAACAAATAGCCCTGTAGGGTAAATGACCGTGTGAGGGAAGCGTACCCTTACGTTTGCGCTCCTCGATCTCGGCTTTGATCTTATTATAGTCTTCATTTTTGCCGTACATACTCTCGTAAACTTCGAGCACTTCTTGACCAGGTTCAGTGCCCTGAATTGCATTGTCCTTAAGACCATTACTGACTGTAGCATTTGACAGAACTTTTGTGGTATCTTCCAAGTCATCCCAACACTCAAGAAGATCATCGTCAAAGCTGGATTCCGGTGTTAAACTCCATGACTCCTTAATCGTTTCGACAATCTCTATATCCTCCTTGATATCGTCCTCAACAATGGTGTTGCCATTAAGTTCACGAAGTATTGTTTTTGGACTCTTAAGCAATTCCACCTCAGGGGTAGTTTCCCGCGTGCGCACCATCCAATCTTTGACAGCGCGCATTATCGGATACTCCTCCATTGCGGGACCGTGTAAATGCGAAGGACTAATTCCAGGATCCTCTTGAATGTTGGCAATGTCTAAAAAAGAACCGGTCGTCGTGGGTTCAATGGGGTTCTGGCCCAACGTGCGTTTAGCTTTGAATATATTCGTCGTCTTGGTCAACGTGGATGTAAGATCGTCTTCCTTAGGCTTCTTGACGACTGTGGACGCAACCAAAGAGTTGAAAAAACCATCATTACCAGCAGTGATATTCAATGACTTAATCTTCTCCTCGAGAGAACTGTAGATTCCACGCTGGATAATCTTGTCCAGCTCTTCAGAGACTTCGATATTGGTGCGTTCATCTTCAAGCAAAAGAGTGTCAGTAAGCAAGAAGTCGTAGGACGCCTCTTCACCTAAAGATGTAACTGAGGTAGTAATCGTGGAAGGTGTTGAGGGTTCGCTAGAAAGTATTTTCTTAGCTGAAGACTTCTTCTTCTTTTTGCGCTTCTTTTCCGGAGTTTCCGTATCCACTTTCTGAGAATCATCAACTAATGTAGTAGATGCTACCTTCAAATCTTCGACAACTTTCTTTTCGTCATCTGTTGATGATGTTGTAGTCACAGAATCTACAACTACAATCACTTCATTCTTAGATTCGATTATGGTCTTAGTTTCTTCCTCAGGTAGTTTGTCTTCTTTGGTTTCTGTATCAATATTTGATATTTCTTGTTCTTCAACAGCTTCAGAGGATGGAGTAGATACGATAGCAATACTAGAATCGGGTTGAACACTCGTTGAGGTTGATTTAACCCGCATTGTATCCCTTTCAGCTTCCTTCTCAATTTTAACTTGTTTAGTCTCTTTCAGATCTGGTACATCTCTATTCTCCTTAACTTTAACTTTCGCAACCTTGGGTTTCGTATTTTTTTTCACAACCGCTTTCTTATTATCCTCTTGAGCAACGTCATCTATAACAACATTATCCGTAATTATCACTCTCTTATTATTGACTTTCTGACTAGACTTCTTCTTGGGTGTCTTGGCTTCTAGCTGCTCCAAAGTTTTGATCAACTTGTCGAATTCTTCATCTTCGGAAGTTTTCGTGGTTTGGGGAGGTTGCACCACTTCAACTGGTATAGATTCAGGTACTTGTTTATCAGTAGATTTATTGTTTGGTGAATCTTGGCCCTCGTCTGCTTCGATAGTTACAGACGCTTCCGTACTTTCAGCAATCACGACATCCTTCAGCTTAGCAACGTCATATTTTTCAAATCCATCATCTACAGATTGCTGCTTAACAACGTTGGTGGTTTCTTTCGACTCGTCCACATCATCCCAATCATTGTCTTGTGTTTTATTCTTTCGTTTCTTCCTAGATTGTACTGAAATCCACTGACCCTGAATCTTTGGTTTCTGGCGCGATTGATGACCTGGTGATGTTGGACTAGGAGTTGTTAGAGTGGCAGTGCCAGATATGGGTGCAGATATCTCCACCAGTCGTGGATACTGTGAGCGCTGCGGACTTAATGGATTAGTCGCTGCGTACCCACCCTTATTTCGCAGCATTTGGGCATAATTTCTACCACCGGCCGTGACAGCAGTATTGCTTGCTTTCATGGTATCAATTTTAATTGAATTCCTTTTGGTATCTACATTCAGTGTCACTGCAAGCGGTCGACTGTATGTGCGCTTGGATCGCTGTTGGGGTTTTTGGTTTTTCGCTCGCTGCTCCTTAGCAGCCTCCTCCAGTTTGGAAACAATTTTGGCAATGTCAATATTTTTATTGTTCTTCTCAGTCGAGATGGAAGCGGGTTTAGTTTCGTCAACCGTGATTTCCACGGCTATAACATCAGACGCAACAGGCTTGATGGCAGGCATTTCCAGTTCTTTTGCAACATCCTCGATTGTTGATGGTTGTGCTGCAGGTATTGCTTGTTCGATTGGTAACGGCGAGTCGTCTTGTAGAGTGGTTACTTGTGGCGGTATCACAGTATCACTTGTCGTGGTCGCCTCATCGACGTAGAGAGGTTGCACATCATTTTGTGGCGTATGCGGTGCAAGCGGTGCAGGCGCTATATGCATTGGTGGCACGGGAAGGAATGGTGGAGGCAGTGGTATCAAGTTAGCGATAAACGGCGGCGACATTTGGTGATGCCTTCCTGGATGGTGTGGGTGATGCATGTGGTGCGGATGCGGATGATGCGGGATGTACGAACGCGGAATGAATTCTTTGGCATCGGCTTTGAGCATCATCTTCGTGCTGCCTGCCTCCGACGGTGGCGATGACGTGGCCGAAGCGGTGGCCGTATCCGGTTCGTTTTGCGTGTCTTCCTGACCGTTTCCATCCTCCGTCTCGTTCGTGATGGTCGGCGTCGGCGGCGAATCGACCGATGGTGGTCGATGCGTTCCCTGAATAATGCGATTCTCAATTTCGCTCACCATCTCCTCGGAATCATCATATTCGTCCTCGGAGGACGTCGACCAGTTGTCATCCATCACGGGCTTGGAGAGTTTCCGACGGCGGCGTTTCTTAATTTTCCGCGGCTCCCCGTGCCCAATCTCCATCTCTGCAAGCACATGCACACATGCATTAGACAGACATGTCGTCCGCGCGCGACAACCGCAGCAGCGGCCTTCGGAGGTGGCATAACAATTAATTATAAATCAACGACTGCTTGCTTCGATCCAGATGTAGCTAATCAGTTGCTATTAGCGGCACGTCTCGCGATACGAGATTTTTTTTAATCAACGCCATGCCCTGCCGTGGCGGCTTTCGTTTTAGTCAACCACACACGGCTTGACAATGTGCCAGCGGAGCGTATAAAATGTCATTACTCTTTCGCGTTGGATGCGGCAGCAGCGAACGCTAAATTTAACGCACTGCAGAACGCAATCATCGACATTTCTGCCAAAGCAAACAAGCGTCGACGACAACTCGCAACAAACGAATTACGCGAGGTGCACGCAACGTAGAGGAGTACATATGCAATAATAAATATGTGCAAATTGCGCGTGCACAACAAGTTGAACATACCTGCAGGCATGCCGTTGCTGTAAAAGTATCCGGGAAACACGACGTTGTACACTTGATTGCCCCCGTACTCCGGATAGCTGACGGTTTCACCACCGCTATGACTCAAATCCTGGCTGGTTTCCTCATTGTGCGGACTAGTCGATTCAGTCTGCAAACATATGCGCTCCATTAATTATTGTAGTACTTCAAGGAAAACGAAATATTTGCAAATCGCCCAATGATTTATGGCCACGAACAAACGTGTGTGTGTAAATTGCTCAACTATTTGCTAAACATTTGCTCATATTTACCAGGGAACCAGTGCTCAAACGTTTCGACCGGGCGGAGGGTATGTACTCTGGATAGCACAAGGTAGGGTTGTACACCACCAGTTGAGGATATGATTCGTATCCTGAAATAAACGCAAATAATTTAATATTCAATTTTCATCGATGTTTATCTTCAAATTACCATTGATATAGTAGATTCCATTTTGGTCGACAAAGCCGTTGGGGAAGACAAATTGGCTCTCATACTCCAAATCCGTACCCTCTGCCAAGCAAGGAAATTCATTAAACGTCAATTTCCTTTCAAGTTCGCTCGCTGTTCAAAAAGGTAATTAACAAACACGCACCTGTGGATTGATGATCCGGTGTTCCATTTCCGGTCGAATTGCCCGTCGATATTGTCGAGTTGCCCGTGGAGGTTTGCGTTTGATACGTTTTCGGTTTATTGAGGTAGCCCTTCTTAAACAATACGTCCTGTCGAGGCGTCGTTATTCGCGTGTATTCATCTGTAAGCCAAGAAACAAGCAGGCGATATTATACAATATTGTAAACACACATCAAGTGTGAAAAACGTGGCGCATCATTCGTCGTCGCAATTATCGAAACTGCTTGACACGTTCAAGAACAACACGCCAAAAGTAAATAGTGCACACACCATGATAGTGGATATATGAAATGCTCGCCTAATTATTGTTTACAAAGCGTGCGTATTAGGCGTATCAACGTGCTAATCGATTGTGTGTTACCTTCGTTAAATGTAATCTTGCCATCGACGTTGGTCGTCGTCGATGACGTCGTTGTCGATGAGGTTTTACTATTCGAATCGTTGCTCAGCTGCTGCTGGTACTGCGGCTGATTGCTTTGATGCGGATGATGGGAAGAATAGTTGCTGCCGAAACGCCCTCTCGGCGGGTACGCCGCCGACGAGTATTTGGAGCGATATGAGCGTTGCACACCGCCATAGTGGTGCTGGTATCCATTCGTATAATGCCCGCCACCCCCATTGGTGTGGTTGTTATTATTATAGTATGAATTATTGTAATGCTGATTGTGATAGTAGTTCTTATTGCTGTGAACTGCGTCGTGACTGGACTCTTCACTATCGCTTTGATTCCCTGCAAAAACATAAACAAATATTGTAAGTAAAAACCCGTGTGGGGTTAGGCTTAGGTTGGAAGTGCCCGTAATATAAAATAACCAGAGAGGAATCAAAGTTAATACTAAATCACAAAGTTGCGAAAAAGTCAGCAAATTCTAAAAAGGTCTATGATCCATCAAAACAAGAAAAGAATTCTGTTTTGGTAGTCATTTGTGGTAGGTGATTGCGCTTAAAGGAAGCTAACTTTTTACGGTTACGACAATGAACGCGGGGCATAATGTTTTCATTGCCAAATCATTGTCATCTTGCACGTTAAACGAGAATAGACTCGTATAAACTATTTTTATTCATACGTATTTACAATGTATTCGGAAAAACTCGCGCGCTCGCGCTTACTCCCATATGCAAAACACCATCATGACAAAACCAGGAAAGCACTCCATTTCAAAACGCGCGTGACTGACGTCAAATGCTCGCGAATTATGCAATGGACGAACACCACCTCGAGACTGGCGAATCTTGTGATCTCGTAATTACGCGCGTCTGTCATGGGTTCGCCGGCGTTCATGCGATTTACAATTCGCGAAAAGCACGTTTACAACGCACGCTGTATTTTTGTGCATGCCGCCTTCGTTTTTATTACATCGTCGGCTCTCAACGAATTCTAAATTTAACATTGAATGTAAATCTAATGATCGCAAAAAAGCGTAAAGCAGCCATCATTCTGTTAAGGAAAGTCAATCAATGTTCATCTTATTTTTAAGCTAGTAACATAAATTTTTTAACCAATTTTTACGTGTTAAATTCTACATTTTTACCTCAATAATCGCTAACACAATAAAATTGTGCATCATCTTGTACAATATCCAATGTATGCGGAGATATTTTAAGCAAACCTCAAATATTTTCCGCTTATTATTTTATATAATGCTTCATGCCAAATTATCGCACATATTATTTTCAACTAGGCGCATTTTGTGATGCGCTCCCGCACATTGCACACGCTCGCGACGATTAGCAAATCGGCGCGTTGTTCGCTCGTTCGGTTATTATTGCAACAACAAACAATTTGAAGTCCATTGGTCGTCGGTCCACGCTTGCATTGACCGCATTTCACGCACAATCGGTCGATGTTTAAATACGATCTGACCCTCTCATACTACATGTTCCCAAACTATTTTTTGGGCAGGTTCAAGCCGCTATCCTTAACGGCAAGGATAGCGCGTGCTCATTCAAGGATCATTAATCATACTTACGAACGTCGTACGCAAAACGGAAATGTACAATATACTTCAATCGCATTGAGAATTCATTAATTTCAAATCGAGGGGCAAACAATTTCTGCTTTTACTCGGTATCCTCCGCGGCGGGATAGAGAACAAATCGAAATGCAATTTATTCAATCGATAATTGATCAACGCACATCAATAAGCCGCAATTATGTGCGTTGGATGCGTTTGAAGAAGTGATCAAAAGTTATCGTCAACAGAGGGTATCGCGTTTAAGGGTCATGGGTCTTCAGGCCTTAACTGCGAAAAAAAACTATACGTAATCTAATCTGGCATACCCATTTCGTGTTTCTCGCGTGCGAGATAAATTCAATCAATTATCGAGTGAAACGAGAATGAGGTAAAGCGAATCAATGACAGCTCAAAGCAATGGAAGATCACAGAAAATGAGAACATTGTTGAAAGTGTGACAATATTGATCTACGTACGTAGACCTTTTTTGTAATGCACCCCCTTCACAATTAGGATTAGAAACCAACTTGGTCGTGCTCCATCCCCAATTGTCCCGAGTTTCATTTCGTATACAGTGCGTGACTTTCATACTTTCTTATTGCCCTCGAAAAAAAAAAGGGGAGCGAATATATTGGTCTCACCGGATGGCCGGCCTCGGCGGTATTAAGTTTTTTCATAAGTCGTTGCCAAAAACCCCATTTCTGGTGTAATTTTGACAAATATCAAACTTTGTGTTTCCCAGTCATGCAATGCACACAACTTAATTTAAAATAATTCTTATTACACATCGGATTGTTTAAAAGCAGCAAACATTTTAGAGCCAAATATTTATTATAGCACATATTTACTTTAAGAATAATATTTAAAATATCTCTTTGCACTGAACATTTTTTCAAATCTAATTTTTATAGCCGTTTCGAGCAAAGTTCTAAGCCACTAATCCGCGACGAAATATTTACAGCTACTTGAACTGCAGCATCTATTTTCGCCACTATAAAGCCTTTAATAAATTTGTCTTTAAACCTTCAGATTTATTAACTTAAATATTTTAACACATAATATAAAGGTAATTTACAAGTCAAATAAAATGGCTAAGGCTCCACTTAACTTTAATTTGTTTTTGTAATTACCGTATTTCGTATATAAGACCAATAAGATACCATCCAATAGAATTTAATAGAAATATATTTTAAACTTACTGTATATTCCAGACTATAAGACGCGACTATTTATCTAGAGTAACGGTTCCCAAACTTATTTCGCTTATAGCCGCCTTTCAAGAAAACATCTTACTCTGCGCCCGTTTTCTATTACTTTATTTAATATTTACGCAACACCACTTATATTTATTCATCATACGCCTCAGGTATTCACTGCCCCCAGGACTGTTTCAGCGCCCACACGAGAGCCGTAAATTCCACTTTAGGAATCTTTGATCTACACAAATGAGCTAAAATTTTGGGTGCGTCTTACGGCGCGAAGATCTTGAGGTTCAAAACTTTAAAAAAACATTAAATGCATCTTATCAGTAATTCGAGCATTATCCGAATCATTAATTTTCCTATACTTTTAGTTTAAAACTGAATATTGCTAGTATTAATACTTAGTAATAAAAATTATAACTTGAAACTAACTTGGAATTGCATTTATCTAACAATCATCTTGCACATTTGAGGATGAGCCTTACAGTCTGAATATAGAGTACTTTAAAATAATAATTTTTATTTGTGGTTTGCGTAACTGATACTAGCAATATTCGGTTCTAAACAAAGGGTAGGTATAGGTAAATTATTATTATTCCCGCAAACTTCGAACTTATAAGAGGTCACAGATAATTTGTTTTAAAAAACGATTACCATATATGATGGACCATAAAAACTTTTACTTTTACTTTAAATTCGCTCAAATTTTGGGTGCGTCTTATGTCGCTAATATTCATAAATGTAATTTCCAAAAACTCATCTTAAAAATTTAGGGTGTGTCTTGTGGTCCGCAAGATACCGTACTTAAAGTTTAATGTTTGGACCAAAAATGTACCTTCCCTCCATAAGACGCACCCAAAATTTGAGCTAATTTTTGTAGATAAAAAGTCACGTTTTATTATCCGGGAAATACGGTAATTAAAATGACTAATTGAATGGATACTGGGAAATAACAATTACTTATTACATAATAAGTTTGTACATCTCGAAAAAATACGAATGAAATACTAAAGTAATCAATGAAATTGCATGATTGAATTACGAAAATTAAACAAGCGCGCCGATAAGAGTAATAAATTAAGCTGCCATTAATAAATTAATTAAAACACGCAAAATAATAGCGGCTTGCATGCACACACCATAAATGATCTTTGGATCATATCATACAACATAGTTATATATGTATGTATTCCAATCACCCATATTGCTAATTGAGTTAATGATATATTAATGCATCGTAAATGCCTCCGCATAATTTCATACAAACATGAATAATTACGTCTCGCCGCTAATGATAAACAAACAAGAATGCCACTGTGCAAAAAAAGCATCGCACATTGAACGAAAATAAATGTGTATTTATAGCAACAAATACACGCAGATACGCTGCTTCATCACGAATAGAAAAAATAGTGAGAAAAAGGACAGCGGACAGGATAACCAATGCTAAATAGGATTATGCGAAAATGATTGCGATTATAGCACGAGTCCAAGGTTCTCACGTCGCGATCAATCAATATCATATCAGTATGAAAATAAATAACGCAGGCTCACTGAGATTACCGACAATTATTCCAATTATCAATTACTTTTTCCAAATATTCAAAATGAGTAAAAGCTCTCTCTATAACAAACGACAATAAATGTAATTGGCAACGCAATTATATAATTAACCAAAATACAACAACAGAAAAAATTAACAATGCCATTGTACCATTTAAAAATGTTATGATGGGGCACACATGACCTATCATATCAAAATTCAAACATTGCGCGTCGTGCTCCACTAAACAAATTTGGTGCCCTTTAATTAAAATAATTACAGAGCGGCGAGTCGCGCACGATGAAGAAATAAAGCATAAAAACGTTATTCAACAAAATTCATCACTCAATGGCATGATGCACAATGATAATAAACGTCGTCGTCGTCGTTTGCCTGCGAAAAGCAGGAAACAATTAGATTTACATTTCACATCGTGTGTTGTGCACGTCATATTGTAAGCAGACAAAAAGCACGTATACGAAATTACGAACGGACAACGATGTGATGTGTGTATTTTGTGGTTGCAACTTTGTATTAATTTGCCTCTTTTTCAAATGCCGACCAGGCTGCTTGTAAATAGATAAATGTGCTCCTAAACAAATTGAGCCAACACACAATCGAGAACCAACAAATGTCACGTGAATTGCGTTATGAAAGAGAGGAGGTCGTATAAAAATAGAAAATGCATTTCAATTGCATTCAAACAATGTTAAAAATAATAATACAACAAGAAAAACGACAAGTTGTAGTGAATTATGACAAACGAGAGACAAAACATTCATTTACTATTTGGTAATATATTATTATTATTACTCATTTGCCATTCTATTTATGAGCTTATACTTCTCATGATAAGAAAACGCGGATGTAGCTTAAATTCGCAATTTTTGCTATAGGTTATTATGAAACATACATAAACAACTTAACTATAAATCCAAGTAAATAAGCTCTATTGAAAATAAATTGCAGAAAAAATAAGATAAGTAACTATTTATTCAAGTAAATTAAATGTGGTTACTAGGAAGTAATTTTTTCTAATTGCCTCATAATCTACCTGAACTAATTCCAACTCTTCTCAAATCAAATCTTAGCTAATTACTCAACACAGTCAACATTTCCCTTCTTAGTATATCTTTTACAAGAAATATCGCAATATGCAAAAACGCAAATATTTACCAGGCATAATCCGAAATGCAACCGTTTAAATCAAAATTGAGAAAACGAGAAATCAAGCTACGTACGAATCACGTCAGTTTCAGTTTCAATTTGATAAAGCAAAACTACTTCAAACTCTATTTACCCAAACAGATATGAGCGTATATCAAAACTTGCCTGGTTAAACAAGCAAATAGTAAGTAAACGTGTTCAACTTTACGTTACAATTATCTCATCATAGTGTATATAGTGTATGTATCTCCCTGGTCCAAATCAGTCAGCCTTAAAGGTAAAACAGTTAAGGCGTTAATACGAAAAATGCACAAATGCGTTCATAAACGCAAACAAAATAAAAAGAAATCAACGTGTTATCTTCACATTATCATAGAAGGTACATAGATTTACATACTACATCTGAAAGTTGAAGCTCATAAATAAAACATGATGATGATTGCACGTTACTCTCTGACTTCAACATTAACGAAGATCAAATTTCCGAAAAACATGTGAAATGCACATTTTCCATAAACGCTGCTTCCCAACCCAACTCGACGAACACGAAGAAAATGAAACCTCAAACGTGTCACAAAAGATATAAATTATGATGAGCCATATTAGATTACTAATGTGTAGAGAGCACCAAGAGATTTGCCCAAGCTTTAGCTCCACGTCTTTTTCATTAAGCACAGAAAACGTTTCGTAACCGTGAAATTTATTTAGCCTTTGGCTGAGACAATATGCACTTGATTACGGCGTGCATCGTCATTCTATTATTATTATGCGGCCATTTCAGCATTTTCAGTGGCATCGTCGCGCTTTCGTTTTAATTCCAAGTGCAAATAAACCGTCGTGTTTCACTTTCACACGACTTCCGAATTTATCATCCATTATGAAATTGTGTATGCCAATATCAATACGACCAAAAAGGGGGCGATAAAACGAATTCCATTTTTACGAGATACCCAACGAAAAAGTAAATGTGTACGTTGCATATCAATATCAATTTTCAGCAGAAAATTCCATCGGTAAGAAGAGTACATTTTACCATCGCGCAAAAGACACATGTCTAGCGAGCGTAGAAAACGACATCCACGACAACAACAACAACAACAACAACTACAACGTGGGGGAGAGCAATCAGCCAGGCAGTGCTTTCATGTCGACAACTATTCCACCGAAGCGAAACGAAAGTCAGTCACTCTCGCTTCCCTCTAAGCGCAATTCTATCCCGATGAACAACACATTTCAGCCGGCGCGCGAAATGCGTTGGTTCGCTCCAGTTTCTACCCTTCATCCTATCGATTCCCCAAGCGCGTAGATTCGCCGTTACCGCAGCTCAGCGCGGTCGTGGAACTTCGTGACTGCTTCAATATTTAACCGTAGATGTTGAGCCAGCGATTGCCGTTTCGGTTTTATCATCATCGGATTGCATACGCTTGGGCGTTCGTTTCACTGATAGCAACCGCGCCGCGATAACGCGTTTAAATCCGAAAGGGACGATGGCAATGAACTAACGAGATTTCCACGCTGATTTACTACGCCTTCGAGGGGGTGTCGTATATGCATATTCATGATCAAGCAACATTGCATTAGGGGTAGAAAACGATCGTCAACAGCAGTTAGGAATTCAAAATCGTTGTAATAGATAGCTTATCGATCCAAGAATCAATATTTAAAATCGATATCCCAAAAGTACAATTTCTACAGTTCTCTCAAGCATGACTTTCAGAGGGGTGTTTTCAGACGTGAATTGTAAATATAAAGGAGAAAAAATTCATCTAAAAACATCCTAGAAATAAATTAGTCTAGCACAGTGGATTCCAAGCTTATTTGACCTATCGCGTCCTCTCGGGATAAAATACTACTCAGAACCTCCCTAGAAATTAATTTTTATTCAGCGCGTCTCTCAATTATTCATCGCCCCCAAATGCACCTGCGGTCATCGCCGCCCACTGGATTGCTGCAATGTCCATCAGAAGGCAATTGAATCAATTTTGGGAATCACCCATCTAGCAAATCTAAAAATACCGTAATTTCAAATTTTCAACCCCTAAAATCTTCCACCACGTATTTCAAATTGATTATACCCCAGCTAAAGGGCTGATAATGCATCTCCAGAGAGAAATTAAGCAATACTTGCATAGGTAGTCAAATTCCTGAATATATCATTCTTCTTTTATATTCCAAGAAAGAATATTAACCATAACTTACTAAACATATAATATCTACCCTTTTCCCTTTCTTCCCAAATGTCATAAACAAAAGTTTTATGCGCCGATATTGTATACTTGTACATATTCTGAATTGCATTTCCTCGAGCAGGAAGCGCGTTGCGGCTTGTCCAAATGACATTTTGATATGTACGAGCAAGTCGTATCGCGACACGAAACGGAATGCTGCCGCCTCTCCGCGTTTGGTAGCGCGCAGCGCACGACATGCGTTTTCCTTAATTACTCATACCGTACCGACGTCGCGACGCCGCGTATTTTCGAACCATCGCGTCTGCCTGCGTCGTGCGTCTTCCGTGCGTCGCGACGCATTCGCCTAATGCCAGCCGGCTTGCTCACGCTCCTCACCATTCCATCGAGGCGCATCCTGGCGAGGATCTATTCGTGAATGGAGAATCTTAGACGTGCGATAATTTTAGAAAAGCATCTCGGGCCTCGAGCTATTGCGGCTGCGGCACAACATCGCACGCAAACGCGTCGTCTAGGTGCAAAATAAATGCGCGTCGCAATAGCGCGTTTACCAATCCTTTAGGCCATCCTTAAATTATCCTTAACATTAGGCCGACGCGACGCTCGCGTGTCCCTGGAGCGCACTTACCTACGCGAGACACACGCAGGCGTTATACCTAATTACATCTTAAAATATTGAAACGCGTAATTAACACTCCTCTAGTGCTCTCCTAGTTGCCACGTATTTTCCTTCTTACACTGATGACAGTTTAACAATGTTTAACCGCGTACGTTCGTACGTTCTATTTATCATTTCAATTTTTACGCATCGCTCTAACGCGGCGCGGAATGCCAATTTTGCGCTTTCGTGTAATTAGAATGCGTATGTAAATCATCTCAGAAGCACACGAGATGAAATATCTCCACAATGCACTTCAAATTATGAGAATACGAGGCGGAGAGATGAGATGAGATGAGTGGAGAACAAATATATGCATATTAGGTAGGTCAGAAAGTTCGTACACCTCAATTTCTGACCGCGTAAAAGTTCAATATTGAGTTCGTAGTGACCATAAACTAAAACGTGCTAATATTGCTGTACATAAAGATAAGAATCATTACACACTTATTACACGCCGTTTTTCTTTTATAAATTGTAGCAAAATGTTACCCTTTAGGAATTCAACCATTATATAATGAGCCATTAAGTACGCTTTCAGTACGCCGCGGCGTACGCAGTGCGCATCATGAAAATAGTCAACAATTTTCATTTTCTATTTTCACATCATCATTTCTCTTCGTACCGCTATCTACACTTGGTAGACTTCGTAGAATTGAGCGACACTCTTCTAATTATAGAGGTGCGCTGTTAATCTCGCTGTCAAAAAGTAAGAAATGAAGCACGCATGCTGCCTGAGCGACAAGAAATATATAACAAGAGGAAAGACGCGACGAGGAAAACAAATTCGAATAGATTCTCCCAAAGCGGTATTTATATAACGCTTCCCAAATAAATTGCAGGCATTCACTGTCAAAACTCGAAAACTTTGCGCTCGAGTATAGAAAACAAATAGCGCATTCTTAAAACTAAACTGCTGCGTTCGAGAGAACTTGTTTAATGTGTGTACTCGACAAGAGAAAAAGTGGTTAAATAAAAAAAATTGCATTTTCTTTTTAATCACATAACAAGCTTAGTGTACCCACTCAACGCATACGAAAACATTATAATTTATCTCAACCATCGTACACATGAGTACATACGTAATGCACACACGCGTTTGGTAGCTACTAGCCTAGGTACATCATGCATAATTTTGTTAATGGTATTTTTTGTTTACACACATGAAAGTTATCAGTTAACGATGCCATGCGCAACACGAACAGCAGAATAGCTAGAAATTATGCACTCATTTTATTAGATAAACTAATATATGAGTTGTAATATAATCACAAATATTGCATTCGCTAAACATCAGCAACAACAACAGCAACAAGAAATTGCATGTTAGTAAACGTGTCTCCATTAACGCAACATTTTATTGTACTTGGAATGAGAGCACGCTTCGTTATAATAAACGCACAACGCACGAAAGGCACCAAACAAATTATACAGTTGCATGTGAATTATGAGAACTTGACAAGTTTGCCTTCGCTAATTGAATTATTTATCTACGACTGTCCCAAGGTAAATATACAGCCTGAATCTACAATAGCCTAACATTGAGTACTATTAGGTTTTGGGTAGGTTCTCGCCGAATAAACTAAAAACAACCCCGTGCGCTACACGGTGCAGGTAAACGACCCAAAGAATAACATTAAATATTGAAACAAAAAATACTTTGATATACCATTGATTAGAATTTCATGCATGCTTAATTGATCCACAATAAAATAAATTACACACTGTGCTTTCTTACAAGAAATTCAACGGAACGCAACGCATTCTCACTAAGTTGCATAAATGTACTAAACATTAATTTCCCATTACGTTCGTTAAGCTTTGAAAAAACATTGAAAAATGAGTAAAGTAGACATCTGGAAAGGTTAGAATTATTGCGCATAAGAAAATTATTAATTACAGCTCAAACTTTTTACGCGTCACTGTAAAGCACGCACGTATTTCATTAATTACTTCAAACTTTGTTTTGCGCAGCCGCAAGGGTACGAAGTAATAAAAAAATTCAATCAAGCACATCAAAGTATGAAAACACATAAAACATTGCATTCGCTTTCAATGAATTCATTGACGCTGGGCAAAAATAAGCACACTTTTCAGCAATCAAAGTCAATGCAGAATTCCCAAACAAGTGGCGGTGGATTGAATGCGCATTTCAAGTGGAAACATTTCTACATTTTTAACGAGCGTATGTATACACGCTTTATATGCGTTGCGCATGTTTGTTGCGGATTGCATTTACAGGCGCATAAAATTTTACAAGCCGACCAAATTGACTAGAACTGTTTTGCGAGGAGCAAATTGAAAATTCACTTTGCGGGCGGAAAAGCATCAAGGACGCAACGCATCGCACCGCCCCGCACATATGCTTGAATTTGATGTTTTCAGCCGCAATTTATGCGCTTCTAAATGGTGTCAAGTGTGACATAAATCTCAACGCGCCGCGTAATTTTCGAGCAAATTAAACCTGAAATAACGCACAATCAATTAGAAGATAAGCGGCGTGCAATGAGCAATGCTCGATTTGGCTTGGCGGGCCAAAGTTCGTCCAGGAATTAACTTTTCAAATGCGCGGGCAAATAAGTACGATAAGCAAAGACGAGATAAAAAACATCGTAAAAAACCGTACGAGTAGTATGAATAATAAACCGTTTCATACACGACGATGATGCCGTGATTATCATCGTCATTGATAATGCAATGAATTGAATAAAAAAAAACTTTGCAATAAGTATTTAACACAAGCATCATCGCTTTCTTTCCATGCGCAAGAGTCAAAGTCAATTGTGCCACAGAGTTTTTTCTTCCTCTTATCACACTTAAATATACAGCCAAGAGAACCGTCTTATTCCATTGAGATTGTGGCAGTACAATCAATATAAATGAATGGCATCATGACATGCATTTATTGATGATAAAAAAGATGGATTTATTTGTGTCAATAAACTCTCATCAATTATTACTTCGTTTGATCTTCATTTAGTTGTTGACACATTGTCAGTCCAGTCATCGCAAATAAATAAATTCTCAATAAATCAACAGCAAAACTCTCCAAAGATTTTCCGAAAATAAACCAACCAAATCAATTTCATGGTCAAGAGTTGAAGTTGTGTTCAATGTGTAGCCTAGCGTAAACTTTGGACGTGATAGCAAAAAATAAAAATTATCGTAATCGATATTTTTACCAAAGCCATCATCAATAATAAATTTGTTTAATATTTATCTATTTATTATTAGATATTTTCCGCCCCAAAAAGCAAACAGCATCGCGCCGAGTCAAAAGTCAAACAAGCGTAATAATTGATAAAATTTTATACAAGTCATGTAATAAACATTTGCATTAAAAATTCAAATTTGTCCCGTGTTCACTTGTACCACTATCAGCAGCTGGCACTTGCAATAGAATCGTTTATTCTATGGCGCAGCTTATTAAAAAGTTAAATTTATGTGTCATTGATTTCAAAACTGGTTTTCGCTCAGAACTTTGTAGCAAATTTTTTCGATTCAAATTCTTTCATAAAAACCATGAGTGGCTAATCCTGATTGACGCTGGCGCATGTTCCATATTCATAGTGCAAACAAATTCGACTGTTCAAAGTAGAGAATAAAAATGCCTGCTTTTTGTTTCAATCCATCTCGTTCAACTGATCGCCTTGAGGAAAAGCGTACGCTAACGGTGCGCAACTTTTTACATCAACTATCACGGCGTTTTTTTGCGTTCAAAGAGACCTAATTCCACCTCGGGACAAATAGACATTGGGTAAAAAGTTTATTACTTGACCTAAAACTAAAAAAAACCTTTCCAATTATTTATAGAGCCTCTCATTTCACGTGACGAAAACTATACGCGCGCGTTGAGAAAGAATGAAATAATCATTCTGATTTTCATATTTCATGTTTTAACTCATTACAGACCAACATCTAAATGACGGAGTGAAGGTTAAAACGTATTTATCATTCCAAGAGATGGAAAATGATTGCAACTAATAATAATAAGACAGCAGCAGCTTTAATCGATTACAGCAAACAACAAGTTTTCTCTCTGAAAACCAACATACATTTTATGCATTTTCTTCATCTTTTTTTATCTCGTGTGATAAATTTAAAACCGTTTTATATATCGTAAATGCCACAATTAAATATTTTTAGCAAGTTGGGACTTTTTCGAGGTTGTTGAACCTGCAGCGCGACCGCGTAGATATCGATTAGCGTTTTCAAATAAATTTATTTCAGTTGCACCTCTCTTGCGTAAGGGGTGATAATTATAAGGATAAAGAGTGTCTTCGCTGCTCACGCCGAAGGAGAACGCAACTGTTAATGAACCGCGTAATTTATAGCGAACAAATGCGCCGCGCTCACACAAAATATGATGCGAACATCAGCGTACGCATCGTTAACTATCCTTTTCGAAATGCATGCCAGCGAATCGCGAAAATTCGCGCGTCGGATGGGTACAATTTAATAATAGCTTTGCAATCCTCACACGACCTGTGCGCGCTCACATGAGCGACATGCTCAACCACGTGCTTTCCGCGAGATTCGCGAGCGCTCCTCGTCGTCGCGTTGCTCGTAAGTAAGTAAGTAAATCGACGAATAAAGCACGTTTGATTCGCGGTGCTTGAGTTTTAGCGCGGTGCGAATGCATCGCGAATTCGATTTGCAATGCCACTTCACTTACATAACAAACAACTCAAGTACATATTGCAAGCATATGTATAGGCGCACAACGTATAATTTACTCAATGTGCTATTATTCCTAATAAATCAAGAAATCTACGACGCACAGCGACTTTAAAACATTGAATGATTACCAAGAATTACACCAACAATTTGCTTCCAATTCAGCGTTTCAACACGCGGTTTCAGTAGCTAACAGCAAAGTTATTGTAACCAATACGCGATAAACTATTTTCCCAATCGCGGATTGATAAAAATCGTGTAGAATTTAAGTCAACAAGGCGCTTAAATACACAATCAAACAGCGTTATCAATGTGCACAAATCGGTGTACTCGAGAATGTTCGACACGAAATAATCCCTTAATTCGAAAAGTGTTAATTTAGTTAATTAATTGTTCATTTTTGAAATTTTCCATCTTTCACATTGAAACACACACATAAATTATAATTTATTAACAATTAAATGACGTACACGACCAGCTTGGACGCAAACATCTTGGGGAGTTATGACAGATAGATAACCTTAAATGTCGCAAAATTGGTTAGATTGTCAATAATCATGATAATCAATTATGAAATTGTTCCGTGTATAACATGTGTGCTAGTTGTACACGCATCGAACGAATCGCTAAACTTAATTAAAGAAAAGTACACGAACGGCAAAGAGCAAAATGTGATAAAATGAAATGGCACAATGGACGAAGCACACTTTTGCAATTTGCGCGCATGTTTATTTAATGCATTTTACTTACCGGTTTCAATCGCCAAAGTACGCCATCTCGTCTTACGGGCCTTCTTGCCCATCTTCCTTGGAATTTCCTTCCGAATCGACTCCTCTTTACTTAACAACTTGCGTCCACCCGCACTGATTCAACTTGTGTCGATGCGCGTACTGCAAGGATTGCTGCGATTCGATGCCGTGTGTGTGTGACAATCACAACAATTAGAGTCGCAATATTTTTCAAACACTTGAGCAGCGCCTTAATTTTTTGTTTGGCGTGGTGATAAATGTGAAATATATAGATCACAATTTCGGGGGGGTTCAATGATCAGCCGGCGGGTCTCCCGACCGGTGAATAGGACGTAACGCCGGCAAGCCGCACGAACGGCGCCGCCTCCGCTGCCGGAATTTCTTCCGCGTTGGCAGCCCCACAGAGAAATATGGTGGATGCACTGCACACACCGAATTGATTTTCTTCCGCAGTTTATTTTACCGCGCGTTTTCTCGACGGTTCGCGTGCAACATCAAAAAGCGCAAAAAGAAAGACACATCAAAACTTTATTCGAACAAGAAAAGAAAATTACGCAATCGCTTCCTTAGTAAATTTACAATAGTGTGTTAATATAGCACCAAATTTATTCCAATGTTTAATTGAATTTGCATAAGTAATTTTGTCAAGATGCGCGCCTCAAGCCTTCCTCTTCATAACAATCAACCCCGCGCAGCGTTCCATTGACTTTTTCCGCGCTCGCACGTCACATTGAAGCGCACTCGTCCTCCGCGTTTTTCCCTTGCGCTGGTCGCAAAAATTTGCTTGCAATTACATCGAACGCACTAATCGTTCCACTAGCACGGCGATGTTGTGCCTGCGCAATGTCCGAATATTGTCTCAATTGCGCGCGCTCTTCTCTTGCAGCACTTCCTCGAACTTTTTGCTCTATCGCGACGACGTCGTCGTCGGCTGCGTGCCGTGTGCTTTCTGTACGCGACGTTCACGACGAACGCCCAAAGTTGCAGGCATCGAGCGAGCGGGAGACTTCGCAATTGAATCGTTAGACTGGGACTATTCCTATATAATCGGATGCGCTGTTACGTAACTTGCGTAATACGCCGGCAGTTCCCCGGCGCCCGGCATCGCCACGCTGCTGACGATATATCGAACTTGTTCACTCCGCCCATTCGAATTGCACTTGCGCCGCGGCGGCTCGTTTGATCATTTGAATTTTTGGCTTACCTAGAGTTTTAAAATACAAACTTTCGATACACCGCGCCCTCTCGTGCAACATATTCTTTTTAGTAAAATTAAAATTATTGCCATATGTGTTGCCTATACTTGTAACATACCTTACAGGTGTACTCAAGTGAAGTGTCAATCTGACAGCCAAGATCTCGTGAATTAGTGATAATTTGTGAAAATTCTAATAAGGAATGATAGTGTAAAAGTGATAACAAGTAAAAATGAACAAGTTCTACACTCTTCTATTCCTGCTTGGAGTTTGTAAGTACCCCTTATAGTATTAGCTATTTAAAGCCTCTAACGAAGTTTAGGTTAGGGTTTTGTTTTGCACAAAAACAGTAATAAATAAGTATTTGTATCTAATAACATATACTTTAGGCTATGGCCAAAGGACCGCAGATAAAATGTATGATCCTATTAATGCAATATCGGCTTGCTTTCGCCGATTGAATGGCACACATCAGACTGGATGCTCATGTAAATAATCATGTTGTTTTATTTATCCTTAATCTGTTGCTATTTGTTTTATCATAGCTGATAGGGAGGGATCCACAGGGGTTGTACACTTTGTAGAATCAGAAGCTGATGTGGATTTTGTCTTGGGATTAAACAATGGGCTGAATTACATTCCAGCCATTCCAGCAAGATTATTCAATAAACCTTTGCTTAAAAGACTTCAATCTGCTGGACACATAAACGGCATTCTTGTATATGATGTGAAGGGTGATAAGTTAGATTACTTTAGTAATGATCAAAAATGTCCAAATCGAGAATCAAATCTGGAAGGGACCTGCTCAGTTGATTGGAATACACATGGAACTGGCTTATTAATTGAAGATATAACCATTCCACTATTTTATGTCAATTGCCCAATTGAAGAAGCTAAAGTAAGAGAATGTTTCAACACATTTAACAATTACAGCTTTGAGCAGCATACACAAAGGTCCCTTTGCTCCATTGAATTGCAAAGTTTTATGTTTGCAGCTCACAGCACTCCAACATGTTTAAGGTAATCTTTCTCCAATCATTAGAATGTAACTCACCCTCAAATTTTTACAGACGCTCACATTCTGTTGTAAACATGAATCCTGTTAAATTCTGTGATCCTCTTGGCGATCAAAATGTCTGGGCCTCACTGTTTCCTATGGGAAATTCATCACTAACACCAGATGCTCAAATTGAGGGCAGAATAAAACATATTCTAGTCGTCGCACGAATGGATACCGTTTCATTGTTTCATAATGTTGAACCAGGTGCACACAGTTCAGTTACAGGACTTGTTACTCTAATGAGTACTGCTGAATTACTTAAAAGAATGATTCCTAAATATGAGAACTATGGTAATCACTTGTACATAAAATTAGCAATAATTACAACGTTTTGTTCTTGCAGATCGGAATGTTGTCTTTATTATTTTCAATGGCGAAAGCTTCGACTACATTGGCTCACAGCGAGTTGTGTTCGACATTGAACGAAACGCATTTCCTAATAAGGAATTTGCGGATGCAAAAGAACATACGTACCCAATTCGTATGGAAGATATTGAATTTGTATTTGAAATCAATCAAATATCAAAGGGTGCTAAAAACTTGCATTTGCATATGATGAATGAAGCTGACCATCGTAATTTCCTGAATATTATCAAAAAACATTTAGATGTTAATGTGCATACAGGAATCATCCCTCCAACGTCCATACAAAGCTTCTCCCGTGTTGAAAACCAAACACCAGCTGCTCTTGTGCTAACAGACTATGAAAAAACATTCTCAAATCCATTTTACAATAGCATTTATGACAATTCGAAAGGAATTAAGTTTAAGTATCATAATATGAGCGATGATGAGGATTTTGATGTACTACCTAAAGATAGCCTTCAAGTTTACATCGGGGATACTGTTGATGGGCTTGCTAAATCACTGTATGAAGTTGTGACTAGAAATAACTATACAGGTGATATGAGTGCCAATTTATACTATGTAAGTAAATTGGTAAATGTCTACGTATTGAAATCTCTAAACCTTGCCTTATTACAATAGGTGAATGAGCTTTTGCATTGCTACTTGGAGAATACAAATTGCAGCATTCATAGATCTATTCGCAAAGCGCATTTTCAACAAGCACCACTCTCTCGTTACGTCAGTGTAACAGTATCATATAATACTATCACTAGCCTTCTGACGTTGACGATGGCATTTTTCATTGGTGATAAAATTGGAGAAGGTCCTTGTCCATCAAGTATATCATCACACGTGTATTATCATTTTAACATGTCCGAGAGTGTATCAAATCGAACGATGAGATGTTATCGCACTTCGTTAAATATAACTGACGCAGAAAGCCCGGCATTCCTTATTCAAGGTTTGATATATTGCGAATGTTGTGATATTCTGACTTCATTTACAATGTTTTAGATTATGATTGGAGTTCTGGTCAGTACAGTTCATGGACTGAAAGCGTTTGGAGGGAATTTAATGTACGTTTATTCTTGAAACCTGCACGATCACATGAGATTTTAACTATAAGTTTAGGCACAACAATATTTGTATTATCATTATGCATGACAATGTTCATAAATCTATACAAAGACATGCTTTTTGGGGAACTATCAACCGTAACGTAAGATATTATTTTGTCGTTTTTTCTAATTGATTTTTTCTAACATGTCACATTTTAGGCCTCCAACCAATTGCTAAATTACATTAAGCCCTTAACCTTGTGATATTTTTCTAATTTTATCATGTACTAGTACTATATATGCCTAGTTTGTCTATCTATGATACAAATGTGAAAAGGGGCTCAAGACCAAATTAATGTCCACAGTTAGTTTAATTTCTATCTAATATTTAATATTATAATTTAAACGCCATTTCCTATAACATTATTTAATTTCAAAATATATTTTTAATTTTACTATTTATTTTAATTAACTATAAAACAAATATAGAAATAATAACCAAAATCGATAAAATAACTTAATAAGATGTAATCTCAATCAAATAAACAAGTATTAGTGGACTAATTAATAAGAAGTTGTTAGCAAATCTTCTATTAGCACGTGCTCAGGACCTTTAAAATTTAAATCATTTACATGCCGGTATACTGAAGTTGCCTAATGTTTACTTTTGTAGGTTATGTTGCGTAGTGTAGTTTTTTATCAAAATGTTTAGATTAAGTTTAAGAAAAGTTGTTTCTTCGTGCGAATACACGTGGTCGAGATATTCCCTTACGATTAAAAGAACGAATTTATCGACTAGTTCTACTTTCAAAGCTAAACTATTTCGTGATACCGAAAACACATACTGTTATGGAATTATTGGAAGTCTTCAAACAGCAAACATTGATGTACGTATTAATTGAAAATGTATTTATTCTAATTGCACGCGAAATTAATATATAATTTAATTAGATTCCAAGATTTCAATCTCCAAGTGACTTAACAGCTGAAGCCAATTCAGAGCCCACGTTTAACACTATCTTAAATGCTAATTACCGACAGAAAACGGCTTCGGAAATTGTGTCTACTTTTAAGTTGGTTGCTCCTTACTGTATTCAACATGATATCAAATTGTCAGATAGTAGGTTCAATAATCTTGTTGATGGTTTAATGGACAATGCTGAAAAGCTAACAGACAGTGAATTATTGCAATTATTAGATGTAATAAATGAATTACCATCTTGCAACACAATAAATGATCACAATTTTCATGATGTATGGAGCTGTCTGGATGATATCTGCTGCTGGCGAATACATAAATGGAATTATGATATGCTATTTGCAGTTAGTGAAAAATGGTATAATTTAAATTTGGGAAAAATTGGTGACTTCATTTTTGAAGCGGTAGATAAAATGTCGCGAAAACCTGAACGACGTTTAACAAAACAACAGTTGGTAAATGTATTCTTCCTAATGAATGTCTGCAGAAAGCGTCCAGTACAATTCGAATATGAATTTGCGATTTCTAAGCGCATTGAAGAGTTTACAGTTGATGAATTAGCAATCATTGCTTTAGGATATTTTAAAACACAATCAAAGATTAAAATACCACACATCATGACACAGATGCTCAGTAAAGCAAAGGAGACTAAAGATATACATGAAATGACATTATGCGCAATTTTAAAGGTAAATACTCAACTATTTTCAACAAGTTAAACTAATGGCGTCTGTCTTTATCTTTAGGCAATTCGTTATTCTCCTCAGCCTAATTTAGCTGATCAAATAAAAGATTTTCTTGAACATATAACGTGTGATCTGCATAAGTTCTCTACACTTTGCGTTCTCCATGCATGCTTGCTTGGTACAACACTACAAATTGAACATCAACCGTCGTTAAAGATAGCTGCCCAACGCATCGCAAGCAATATTACCAACACGGCCGAAGTGCGCCTTAAAGACATTGAGCGATTATTGCTAGCGTTAACAATGTTTGATTATGATCCCGAAACGAATCCCTGCATTTATGACGTATCTTTGCAAGAATTGCACGCCAAGCGTCGTGATCCTGAGTTTACCAGACATCCGAAGTGTTTGGGTACTTCGTTATCATTTCTTGCCATACGCAATAAGTATTCGAAAGAGTTGCTAAGCAAAGTACTTGATGATGAATACGTTACTGAAGTGTACGGCAAAGCCGCAAAAATATTTCCGAGGGAATTATTTGTATTGGATACAAATATTGACATTGAAGTTAAGGACTATGATGGACCCCGTCTAGATAGTATCAAGAGAAGAAAAGTAACCAAATGGCTGACCGCTTTTACTCCTGATAAGAATCAGAGTAAAGTTACCGCAGCTGATAAATTAATACTAATGGTACAGGACACGGTAAAGAAAATTGTTGATGAAAAAAATATTTATATTGATCATGTGCTACCACAATATGTACGATCAGGTCTGAAATGAAATTAAGTTAGAAAGTTTCAACAACAATTTGTTTTAGATATAATTATTTGTCGGGAGAAGTCAACTGGTAAATATGTTAAGCCTACTGGCTTTGAAAATTATATTCTTGGTGATACAATGTCACCAAGAAATACAGAAGAGTACGAATATTTTGCTATTGTCATAGTTGGATGGAATAATACGATACGTGATACGCCTAAGCCGGTAGGGTTGATAAATATGAAGCTGAGACACTTGAAAAGCATTGGCTTTAAACCGATAACAGTATGTACACTATAAAACATTTAAAACCTTTCAAAACTTTTGCGAATTTACAGGTAATATGGAATGAATTTATGCAACTATCCGAAGATCAAAAACAACAATATATAGAAAATAAAATAGCATCGTCAGAATGATGATAGCTTTCAAAATCAGGGATTCTTCATATGATTGTTTCAAATAAAAAAGTAAGATATACTTTATGAATATCCTCCTTTTATTCGCAGAATCATGGCTTAGTTATAAAGGGGTTTGACATGTGTGGAATAAGCAGGCGTCAAGCAAACATTTCAATGGGGCTGGCCTAATCTTTATTTTTCTTCTGGGGGATGTTATAAACGCAACGTTCTAATTTTAATTGTGCTTGGACTTCTCTTTCAATCCTTTTTCGTTCGTCATTCATTTCCTTCGCCTGACGCGGATTTACATACTGACAATGCGATTTACGAGGGCATGGTGGTGGACCACATTGATGCTTTTTTGCGGTTTTTGGACGGTACTCGTGTTTGCGTCGAGCATACACACAATTCTTTCTCTTTTTGCAAATAGGAAATGTGACGGGTTTACCAGGACACTTCCCGCAAACTCTTTTGGGCCCATCGCGATCCTTGCTTTTACGCCTCGCGTGTGCTGCTCCGAGCATGAAATATCTTAGTTGGCAAGGTTTATAATGGGCAATAAGAAGCGGTACTAATTGAATGCGAGCGTTGATAACTTGTCCCATCAACGATATTCTGCTTGTGGCCAAATACCGTAGCGAAGTTTTCGGTGTTCGCACGAGAGGTTCCAATGTACGAAAAATCGTCCGGGCCGCATAATGCAGAATAGTATTCATTTTTAAGTCACTAGAAATTGGACTTTCCTCAACATGATCTCAGAGCAAAATTAACTCACATTTGGTTTCCACGTGAATTTTTGTGAAGCTTATGAAGTCCAAAGCAAGTTGTGTGTTTCTAAGCCATGAATAATGATAGTTCCGGTTCTGAAACGATTTTGAACCCTCAGTTGGAATCCATATGACGTTCAATCTTGGTGTTTATTTTCCCAAGGAATACTTGATATCAATGTCATTATCATAGTGCGGTTCAATTGAATAAATAAGGCATATATCTTTATTACAGTTTATTTTGCAATTTTTTTGTAAGATTTTTTTCTTTCACATAGTAATTGTTATAATGCTGTATCTTCTGCTTCGCCTCGATAGAAATGATAACTATTTCTATTTCCTACTCCCGCGTACCGTGTTTTCGTCTCATTGACAACATGCTTGATGTATGTACATAATCAGCAAGCATGTGATGCCAATAAAATCGCACAATTTTCATAAACATTCGTCCTCGCCGACTTCTCTTTGCCATTAGCGCATGGTATAAATGAGTGTTTGAGTTGGTTTGTACCTCAAAAACCATAATGCTACATTCGGACAATACCAAAGTAAAAACGTTGAAATCATTAACAAAAATATCATAGAGATAACATGAGTGCTGACAGTAGCGACGAATCAAACAATTCATAGTCCGAGCAAACGCAAATTACTTGATAACAATTCAGCTTAAATATAATATTTATGGAAACATCATAATTTCATCTGATTTAATTTGTATCTACAAAATGGGGCGGAAATATAACAAACACAAAGATAAACAAAAAAGAGGGAATTCAAGTAGCTATTATTGTTTGGCTGCACTCATGTTTTAAATTTTCATGACTTTGAATAAGTTTCAGCTACTCGCGATGGAGATGTCAGTTTTTCATAGCTGGTAAATTTTATATTCGCTGTGTGAAGTGTGTTTATAATTTCTGTATATTTTTTTACTAATTATCATTCATTATTGCAAACTGTTCACTTGCGGTTGCTGTTGTTGAGTCATTGTTTGATTTTGAAGATAATTATCAACCTACAAGCATGGTTGATATTAAAACCAATTGGCAAGAGAAACGCGGAAATTACTTACAATTTTTGTGATATATACATACTCTCTGCTGTTTGGATTCCCCCGCACATTCTCTAATTGATAGGGCGGCGATATTGTCACCTGATCAAATACAATAATATCGTTGTTGTTCCACCGCACCTCTTTTATGGTTTTTGCAATCGCTCGAAATAATCGCTGCCCTTCAGGTGTAACATTTGATGACATTTTTGTGAGAAGCCTTTTCTTTTCTTCAACTTGGTTACGGATACGGGTGTTTAACTGATGAGAAAGTCAATACAATTAGAACACATGAACATGATAGCAATCACAAGTTACCCTCTGTAAATTGAGTGACAAAGGTACATCAGGTGCTGTGGTTACCTCCTTCTTCACTTGCAGTTCTTTAACCAAAGCTAAGTTAACAAAGTGGACATCATTTAAATGTGTAGAGCCAGCCAATGAGGTACACTCTGTAAATGATTGTTAAGGAAACACAGAGCAACGAACGCAAGTGCATAGATTTAGCTGGTAAAGGATACTAAGTATCAACATTTTGGTCTGCAAGTCAAAGGCCATCACTTCTCCTTCAATCTCCTTGTTGTAACATGTCCTACACCACACTGTACTACCCAGCGTGAAGCAGTCAGAAACTCCTGCCATCGCCGCGTCTTGTTGTTGTCCACTTCTCGCAACCGGCGAAAAATCTGCAAGCTGTTTTCCTACTTGCCAACGCCGTGATGAGTCGCGCCAGCAATGTCCACTCACTTGCAAAGTGCTGCACGGGTGGACGCTGGATGGTCCTTCTGCTGGCGACGACTTCTCCAGCCGTTTCGCAAACTCCACATAAAACGGTCCAACACCAACAACGACACAGCAACAACGGCACGGACGTACTCAAGACGGAATCGTAGTTCGCCAATGCATGTATTGTTTGTTGTTGCCTCCTCGCACCGCGTGAGATATCTACGATCCCATGTAAAACAAAATTCAGACTGGTAGAAATCAACAAGAACTGACTACACACAACAAATTCACGCGGGTACCTTACTCTTGGCGGATTTCCACTCGAACCGATTTCCTTGCCAACTTTTCCACAGATACTCAATTCCGCAATCACGCTTACATACGTAGTCAGCACATACATAGAGTCCACGGATGCATGTGTGAACCTATTACTGCTTAGTAACTGTCAATAGTCTGCCATTTTCCGTTGACAGCAATGTCAACTAGGGAATTTACTGTTGCAAATTGTTTCAATAGAATGCAATTTGCAAAAGCAATTTTCTGAAAACAAATTAATAACATTTTTGAACGGTTAGTCCTGAGTCGACCATTATAACTTGTGTAACCTCAGCAGAAACATGATTTTGTACTTAGATCCAAAATCAGATTACGACCTTGATACTGGTTATCGACGTGGGAATGGGGCTGATTGAAATAAATAATATACAAATTGTAGCCAGTTTACATACAGTTTATAATGTTAAAGTGCATTTAATTATTTGATGCAGTTTTTGGATTCACGTTAACTGCAACATTCTGCAGGGCCGTGGCAGCACTACATCTGATCATCAATGTAGGCTTAAATGATAATTCAGAAAACCAATTAGTTTTATAATTTTAATCTGCTTGGTATGACTAAACAATTTCAGGAAAGTGAGGCCAAAGTTCAAACGCATGCATAATAATATATGTTATTGATACAAGTGCAAAAATTTATTTGTGTTCACAATGGACAGCAAAGAAGTTGAAGTACCTGTTCCTTGGGGCCAAATTACAGGTATTTCCTGGTCTTTTGTATTAACTTTTATTTTAAGTAAGTGTTGTAGTGAAAATATGGGGAAATGAAAAATTACCAGCTGTACTTGTGATTCATGGATTGTTAGATAACGCTGGAGCAATGGATAGACTTCTAACCTTGTTACCAAAAAAGTTCTGCTATTATGCTATGGATCTTCCTGGTCATGGAAAATCTAGTCATTGGCCACAATATGCATTCATACATACTGTTGATAATTTATTGGCATATAGAGCAGTAACTGAATATTTTAATAGAGAGAAGTATATTATTTTGGGACATTCTTGGGGTGGACAGATTGGTCTACTGTTTACCCTAATATATCCAGAAATGGTGGAGAAAATTATAATGCTGGATACTCTCTTTACAATTCCAATCTCATCCGGCCAGTTTCGGACGGCAATGCGAGAGTATCATAGAAAATACTTTGAGACCATGGATAAATTGAAAAAGCGGCCGCCTCCAGAGTATACACGAGAGGAAGCTTTAGATAAATTAATGAATCAGCGGCGTTATGGAGAAATTAGCCAAGCAGCTGCTGAGAAGATATTAGATAGAAATTTTTTACCAGCTAAAGACGGAAAAATTATTTTTACATTTGATCAAAGATTAAAATTCTTTGCGAGCATCTTCTGCGACTTTCGGTACGTTACGGATTTATTACGGAAGAATCCTGTACAATGCCCTGTACTTATTGTTCTCGCATCTGACAGTGCCTCACAAACAGTATATTTTAAGCCCGTCCTTAAAGAGTACAAGAAGCTACCGAACTTTAAGATAAAAATGGTAGAGGGCAATCATGACGTCCATAACAATCATCCAGAACGCATAGCGGATATCGTTGGAGATTTCTTATTGAAAGAAATACGTATTGGAAGTAAATTATGATTGATTAATTAGTTCTGGGCGACATTATGGCAGTATTGTTATTAATTGTTGGAAATGGATTTCAGGTTTATTTTTATTAAAGCATTCCATTAAATTATATGTTTTCTTGTGTAGTGGTGGCATATAGTGCAACATTATTTATTTGAACGCACGAGATATCGTGCATTTCCGTTTCACGACTATACCCGAAATAGGTGCCGTTGCATGGGAGCATCTGCAGGCATGTGTACGCGGTGTACGCCAAACCAAGGTCACAAACGCCATATTAGCGTTCATCATAACATTGTTATTCTGACCGTCGTGAAATTATCGTGTTGTTCGCGCGTTTTTCGTTTATTATCGATTTTATTAATTGTGTAAAGTTTCCGTTTACCATTAATGTAGTGTTAAGTGTGCATATTGCCGGAAATTAAAGTGTGATGAAGAAAAGAACAGCAGTGAGATGATTTGTACCACTTGTTTGGTCCATTTCATATCGCACTACTACTAGTGATAGTTTTTTATGATAGATGACAAAATTTGACCTAATCTCTTAGACAATTCTACTACCCATTTGCTATATCCAACAACTGAATAATTGGAAGATACATTGGCGGGTTACATGGTCAGTGATCTGCTAAAAAAGTAATCAGCTGTCGCGAAACTTTCGGCGCCATTAGGAAGTAAACCACGCTCAACATAACCTCATTGATAACAGATTCAAAGACAGAGTTTTTATCAAGGTGAGTGTTCTACACAAACATGCATTGTGAATGCAGACGAGCTGCTAAGTTGTGCCATTAGATATCTTTGGCACAGGAGCTGTGACAATGCGTGACGTCATTACCAAATCTTGTCATTGCATCAACACCTCATTTGCATTTTATTTTGTATGCCTTCCACTACAGGTACATAATATCATGGTGAAAGTTTGCATGTTGGATTCAAGAACAATCAACGCTTAGCGCGTCTACGTTAATCCTATCTCTAATTTGTGTACCTGCTGTTGCAAACAAACCATTCAAAATATATTTGCAATTTTTCAGAAGCAAACATGAACGACTCCGGTATGCAGGGGATGTGCGAATCCACCCCGTACTGCTTTCCTCAGCGGACGAGAAAAAGTTTGAATATTTTTCCTGCATCGCCCATCGCGCCAATTTATTCGAGCTCGCTCAACAGAACACATAATGACTCGTTGTTCAAAAACACGTCCTTTGTGTCTTCCTTGGACGATAAACCATCAGTCTCTGAATTCTACATTAATCATCAAGCATCTCTGCAGAAAACCCCGATCAAAAACATATCTGGCTCAAAGCTAGGTTCGCCAGAACGAAACGAAATCATCTCAGGTCGTAGGCCAACACCGGTAAAATGGATAACACCCAAATCGGATCGCAGTTCGCCAGCCAAAAAGAATCTGTTTGGATTGCATTTAAGCAGTGGAGGTAGCGTGCGAAAGAACAAATCCTTATTAGCACAGCATATCAAACACGATCCCATGGTGTTCTTCCTGCACAAGCGAAATGTCGAACCGGTCGTCAAAAAAATACTTTCGTATTTGAATGATGTTGATTTATATAATTGCAAACGAGTCAGTCAATCATGGCGCAGCGCTATACAGATGTTTCCAGCAATGCGCGATGTCGTCGATGAATTCGAAATCAAAATGGAAGGAGACAAAGAGAATCCCGAGCGATTAAAAAACTTGTATGAAGCAAAAGATCTGCAACAGAGCGTCGATAGTGAAATGCCACAAAGTGACATCTTCATTGAGGTGCGTCTGAACTTTACTTGATCAATATTTATAATTCACGTGTTTGTTATGATTGCAGTTGGCGCAAACGCTGAATGAAAATCAAAGTCTACGGCGCTGCCCTTTGTGTGAACAACCACAAATCGTCGAATGCAACATTGGTCAATGTCAAAATATTGCGTGTCGCTATATCTGTTGCCTTAAATGCGGGTCGTATTCAATCGATGGACCGGAACATTTTAACAACACATGCAACAGCGGTAAACTGCAAACCGGCTGTAAGCGACGTACATTGATGGACAGTCCACCGCATTCTCAACTTTCATTCTTTTCGTCGTCCAACGACAATAGCTATCTGTACGCCAGTGATCAGAGAGACTCATGTTATGGGACCTATGACGAAAGCAAATTCGGATCGTGCTTTTCGATCTCTGCCAGTGATAAATCTAATTCGATTAACCGTAGCGCTTCGCACGGTCCAAACGATAGTACGTTCGGACGTCTCTTAGGGAATCTCAATTGCAACGGTGATAGTAATAATAAATCTCAATACGAAACGAATCTCAGGAAGCAAGCGCCTTACAAGAAATTATACACGCCCGTAGTGCGCACATCCAGTACGGGTACGGCGACTCGTCCGAAGACGCCGGAGGATTCGCCAGTGAAAGACTATCGTGGCGCTTGCACCAAGGCCAGTAAGCAGAGATTGAAGCGTCTTCTACGGTGATGCGCGTCGATAGTAAAACAGTATTTAATTATCGGATGGTATTTGACGCGCCTGCTCATTGTGTTCCTTCTTATCCAAACACATCACTTGTGTATACATGTCCCTGTGAAAACTACTTAAATAATCGTTAACTTGTCGCATTCCTACGTACCAATTGTGTCTTTAAATTAACTCCTGTTTCATGTATACAGTGACTACAAGGCTTTAGATACATCAACTGTTATACAGTTGATTGATAATTTAAATTTTGTACTTTGTGATTATGATTAAAACTAAGATCTTTGTAAATCCGGCATTTAATGCAATATCTCTGGGATGGTCGCATATTGTTTACTAAATTCACCCCTGGCGCTGATAACAACGAGCGTCGAAAAATACGCGTTGGCTGTGATTCTAAAACAATAATACATATTGTTTTTGTGCAAATCGTAATCAGTTTGTTCATTTCGCAGAGTTGGTTCTCGTTACGTTGACGCTGCTGGCACACACGCACGATTCTTGCATGCGGTGGCCTGCGACGTCCCTTAGTTCGCGTTTCTTTATGGTTTCAAGTAAGCTGTTAACGACATTCGTGACTTGCGAATGCATATTTCATATGCTTTTCCGCATTTAAATCTCAATCGTTAGTGTTGACAATTTTGACGCGTTAAGAGTATCGGCAGCTGGAATAAGCACGAATCAGCAATTAATCATCGTCAGCCACGTTATTTGAGCTAAATTTAACTTCCTGTTTTATAAAATTTGTGCGGCTGATACTGATTGCTGATAATTCACATTCAGCATATATGTGCACAAAGGAAAATCGAGAAGTAACAAATAGAAGCAAAATCTACGAGGAATCTACATAACATTTGGGAGTCTGTGGGTACGTTAATCATTTTTAAAGCCTTCTCGACTCTTAATTGATTTATACTGCTTATGCAACGGTTCCTAGATAAACAGACCGATTAAGCGAATCATTAGGAAAGTTTCAAATAACTGTTTGCATGGTAGCGCCCTCTTCATTATGTTTGTAAAGTAGTCGGATGATACGCAACGTGAATTTATTAATTTTCGGATTTTCCGATGATTGATGAACGAATGTGTTTTCTGAAGATTCATCATGAATTTGTAATTGCATGGTATTTCACGTTCAATTGTCATCTTTTTGAAGTGGTGTACCGCTTCCTATACGAACAGTACCGTGCAAGCCTGCACCGGCGGCCGCTACTTGGCTGCAGAGAAATTTGCGTCCTCGTATTGCTTTTCCCTAGCGCAGCAGTAGACTCGCATCGCTTGGTCTGCTACGACCCTGCAGCGTGTACTCTCTTTGTTGCACGCACGCACAACCCCGTCGACGCATGCACATTCGCCTGCTGCCTGCCTTGCGCTTGGCACGAAGAAATTCGGTCGCGTACAATCACCAGGCAGATCGCGGCTTGCGCGCTGCTGCTCATCGCTGGCTAGGAGCTGCTCTAGCTGTGTTCCGTGTTTCGGCTGCGCTCTCTGCGTGTACGACTTGCGCGGCGTCGTCGCCTGCATGTATGGTACACACTCTCGTGCGTTCTGTGCACTCGTAACGTACCGCCGACAACGGTAATGTGTGTGAACGCTGAAGCCTGAACGGATGATAGCAGTTGTGTTGTGCGCTCGCGAGTAGTGGCGTTTGCTGGCACCAGTAGTTCTTAGTGCCAGCTCCATTTCGGATCGGTTTTGTTGTCATTTTTCACACAATTTGCACAACCTTCCATGTAGTGCGGCTGCAGATTCGTCGTGAGTGCGCGTGCATTGTGGACCAGCAGCAGTAACAGCAACGAACAAGATATCTATCGTCGCTCTCGGTGTCGGTGGTAGTTACAGTAGTAGTAGTAGTAGTGGTGAGGTGTGCAAGGATCTTGCTTGAATTTTGAACAATTCAAGTGCTGTACGAATATTGCCACTGCCACCACCAGTGGGTGAAGGAAAACAAACGACGTCATTCAGATGCGAGAAGACGTTTTGGGAGCGAGAAATTTGAATAAAACGTAAGCGAACCTCCTCTGACATTTACCTGCGCGCGCGCGTAGCTTACCGCTGGATAGCGGGATTACCAAGAAGAAGAGAAGAAGAAACCCATTTGCAAATTTCGCCGTGCGTGAGTGTGTGTAAGAAAAGCCGCCTGCAATTACGTACAATAGACGCATGCATTTGCAAACCCAAATGCATCATGCAAATTTGCTCGCAGTGCCTTTCCTATTCGGCTGTGCGCAGTGGTCGTCGTTGTTGTTGTCGTCGCTGACCGTCGTGGTGGTGTGTTGCTCAGTTGGTATATCGGGTCGTCCTCTGTGTTATTGATAAAGGCGCAACGGTTTGCCAGCGGAGTCGTCTAGATTTCAACGAGTGCAGCACGTAATTCGGCAAGGTGCTTGCTTGTGTGTATTATGCCCGTTTGTATGCTGTAGATGCGTGAAACAGTTTTTCGTGGCGCGTGAAGTGAGGGGGACAGACACCTCGGTTATTGTGCCTGGCAACAAGATATACTTGCAAAAAAGACACGAAGGGTGTTTATCATTTAGTCACTCGTTCATTCAAATTCGCGCGGATTAGTGCGTCAAGTCGAGCGAAAGGCAGATGCATGGTGGTTGGTCGCGCGTTTGTTATTGTTGTTGTGCATCAAGCTACTAGAAGCAGGGATAAAAACGCGTTTGAGTTGAAAAATTGGCCACAGATCTCTTCTAATCTCATACAGTCAGTCAGTCGTACAACTTATGACTATATAGCAAGTAAGTTGCTCTATTGTTTTCTGGTGTGTCTTGCTTGTAAGTCAAAGAGATTGGAGAGATCATTTTTCATGAATGCGCGTAAAAGATTAATTCATCGTCGAAAACATAGAAATTGCTGTGTACATCAAAGTTATTCGGCTTCTTTGGCGCGTGTAGCCGTGTTCGAGCGAGTTTTTGATAATTTTGACGTGGGACACGACACGAAAATTGGGACACAATGAACGTGCGAGACACGCGCGCATGTTATATATCTGCAGGTTGCTTTTCAACATTTATCCCAATCGATATCCGAATGCCTTCTTAGCATGGATAAAGAATGACATTCATGCGGTATTAAGTATCGATATTTGCGCCAAAAGAAGTCGTATACGCGACGCTTGTCAATAAACAATATGCACGCTGCTTTCGCCTTGGCTCTTTAGCTTTATGTGACAGGGGGGGGGGAAAACATTAAATGAAATGAATTCGCGTAGTGGAGATTCGAGCGATAAAGGAGATTTTTGGAGCACATTTATCACTCTTATGGAGGAGGAGGTGGTGGCTGGCTGAAGAGAAAAAGTTTTGTAATGGCGCTATAACTCATATTGATATTACTTGCCGTCTAAATGATTGCGGTTTTTTTTATTTTGGGCCCCGTTGAGGTGCCTGCCACCTACCTATAATCAACCACCTTGATGTTTATTAAATTTGTAGTTAATATACATGTGTGGAAACATATCGACTACTGGTAAACGCGTTCGTTGCTGCTGCGAGTTTCCTGTTATTGTTATTGCGCGATTTATTTTATTGTGATATTTTATTTCCTATTGTCTAGGCATATAGCATTATTGTAAGCAGGCAGCTGCTTGCTGCTGCTGCTGCTAGCGCTCCAACGCGCGGATCGAAGCATGTTGTCCGTCCGCGCTCTGTGCTTGCTCCTGCTGCAACACCACATTATGATGATGTTCGCGCCTGGTTGTAATTCGGTGTTATTTTTAAAATTGATATTTTTGTCGTTTTCATTTGGTCAATTTAAGTTCGCCACTCGCCCATCTAATTCCGAAACAAACGCACATGCATTTGCGGTGTGCACAAGACGGACGACGCAAATGCGCATGCATTTATTTATTATTTGCCAGCGATTGTGGCCATCGCTGCTACCGCCGCCGCCGGCGCATCGTGATTGTATTGTTGGCTAGCTAGTTGCGTGTTGGCGCTAATTTAATTAAAGAATTTGGGAAAATTGCGCGTCCTGCATATATAGGATATACGACGAGTCGGGAAGGATTCACGGGCATGCTGTTGTGCGCGGCCGTCCCGTGCGTGCTGTTTGCCGCCTCTGCGTTTGTAGGATACGCACGAGCCAAGAAAGTAGGTCAAGTCGACCGATTTAGGGATATTTCACCCGGTTTTCCCAGCATTGCATGCATGTGTGGGCGACTGCGCGCGCTATGTTTGTGTGAGTGCGATTTCGCTGGGAAATTCGTAACACGCTTTCAGGACCATGTTAAGGTCGCCTTTGTGTCGTGCGCGCCGCACATCATGCACCCAGCTGGTTCGCACCGCGCTGCTCTTTTGCTGCGGTACGCGCATGCTTTGCCATTGTACGTGCATGAGCCGTAATCCTGGCACGTTTTCCGCATCCGCTTGCGCTGCATTTTCACTTTCATTTCATTTATTCACTGATTTAATCATGCACTCTGGCAATTTAATCGCAGCCATGCGCGTATTGATAAAGGGAGACAATGAATCAATGAGCATGTTGTCTTGGCGTGTTGCGCCCTGAAACGAAACGAATTGTTGCGCTTTTAATTCGAAGACGCTACGAGTTTATTTATAAATTGGAAAGATTAACGTTTTCAAGGAAGTTCCGGTTATTGCGTGCATTATGTATTGTGGCCACGGCAACGTTGCATTGCATCAGTGGGGAGCGCTGCAGCAGAGCAGCAACAGGGCAGGCCTTCCCGATATGCGCCGAGTCACTGCGAAACAGTCGTCCGGCTGTCCGTCTGGCGACTGTCATTTACTGGTGCTTTTGCGATGCTTTTGTTTGTTTGTTAGTGGGGATCGCGGGCTATGCTCGGGAGGTTTTCGGCTGGTAGATAGGTTTTAAGTTGTCGATAGGTTTGTTTATCATCTTGATAGTTACTACGTTTGGGTGCTCGATAAATGTGAGTGCCTTTGTTCGTTTTAATTCGCTGAGTGGACTCCATTTTATTGACCGTTTATTGTTGTGTATTCTAACCTCAATGCATTCTGACGCCTGATAAATCAAACAACGGTTGTTTTGTGCCTTGCATTGTCTGCTGCCTTCAATCGGTTTTTTCGTATTTCAGATCTTGAATTCACTGATTGTGTGGCTGCCTGAGTCTAGACCTTTTTCAAACTGATCGGCTACGGGCTACGGTTGCAGACTCGCGAGATGTCTGCACCAATGGGCGGAAAAAAATCGAGCAGTAGTAGCAACAGCTCAATGGTCAACACACCAGCAAGTACACCGGTGACTATGGCAAATGGTGCTGCAAATCTTAATCAGGCGAGCCCACCGCCGAACAATGCACCCAAATACGGTATGAGACTAATTGAAATCTTAACTTGATTGCTTATTCAAATTGTGCAAATCTTGCGTGCGCAGGTACTTTAGTCCCAAACCGAATATTTGTTGGTGGAATATCAGCAAATACGACTGAAACGGAGCTGTTGCAATTGTTTAGCAACTATGGAACTGTGAAGGCTGCAAAAATCATACAGGACCGAGCGGGTGTCTCGAAAGGCTATGGCTTTATCACGTTTGAGAGCGAGGATGATGCTAAGCGTTTGCAGCGCGAGGCCGACAATATAGTGCTTCGCGAACGCAAATTGAATATTGCGCCTGCAATCAAAAAACAGGTACATTGTCTTGATCTATATGAAAGGCGGAGAAAACGTATTGATTGCTTAGATTTTGTTTCAGCCGTTCAGTCGTGCATTTGAGGGGTCTAGTCCTCCAAATGTTGCACCAGGCTATCCGCCGAACTTTTTTGCTCCTAGCTCGTTGCCCTTTTTCCAGGGTGGCGTTGCGTACTATCCGCAGCCACCAACTGGACCGACTGATCCTAACCAGCAGCCACCGACAGTCTATCAAAGTAAGTTGTCGCTGGGTAAAATGAAAACGTTGTAAAACGTTTGTTCAAAGAATGCATTTTAGCCCCGTCAGTCTATCCTCCGCAAACGGCACCACCGCAGGCAGCACCCTATCAGCCCGTGATGTTTCCACCGCAGCCGATTTACATGCCGCAGCAGTATCCAATGCCGATGCCGGTAAGTGTCACGTTCGATTCACACTCGACACCGAAGCGCATTAATAATATTAATTATTAACTCGTGAAAAGTAAAAGTTGTGACATATGTGTCTCTCTCTCTGTGGGTCTCCTGGCAAGTTGGCATTTGTGTTAATGGTCTGCCCAGAAAATACATAAATTAATTTAGGGAGAAGGATGAGTACGAATTCTAAAACGAATTTTTCTCTTGTTCTTGTCAATCTTGTTGATTGTCGACGGATGCAGTCCAGCAACTACATATCGGAGGGACTGTACCCTGTGTCCCAGCCAGCGTACGTGTTGCTGGACGGCCTACAGTACTGAGGGCCTCCGATTTACCACTCAACCAACACCACCCCTTACTTAAGGTTCTTACAATTTCAAACGAAATTCACCCCTTTATTCAAGACGTTATGCGTAATATTTTTCTTGAAATTGATGAATTTTTATTTGGTACGCGATGCGCTTACGCGACAGTTTTAACAATTGTCTGCCTTTATTTTATGACTGCACGTTAGTGGTGTTTACTCTAGCCTATTTATTTCGAGTGTTTTCAGACCACCTAAAATATCTGAAGTACTCACGCAGTGTTTTCTTGTGTTCTAATTTCATGCTACGTTCTTAACATCTATTAATTTCTCAATATTATGGCCGCCTATATTTGTAGCCGATTTTATAAAAAGAGGTTTTCGTTCGTTGGTGTCAGCATGCGATGTTGTGTCCGAGTGAATATAATATTTGTTTTTCATTTATCGCTTGACACTGATTTCTTGATTCAGCAATTCACGCATTTTGAATCTATGTAAAATGTTTAATTAGAATTGGATGTTCCAGTACGACTACAATTATTACACGAACGGCGGAGGCCCATTTATGGTTAGCGGCGCTGGTGCAGGCGGCGGGCAAGCGGGCGGCGTACCGCAATCCGCGGGTCCTGGGCAAATGCCACAGATGCAACCACGACCGAATAGCCCACCTCGCCCCCAGTGCTATAGCCAGCAAATGCCGTCTGCCGCAGCCACTGCTGGATACCCAAGCCCCCAAGACGCAGTATACTATAACATGCCAATGTATCCAATGGATGGTCCAATGTACGCAGACCCGGGAAATCCGCTCGACGCCATGTCTCTTGCCAACGGAGTCGTCTCTGAGGTAAATAAGAGTGTTTAATTCCATCATTTAATAATGCTTGGCGATCATTGTATGGATGCATTGCTGTCGGTGTTGATGAATGGGTTGTACATGGGTTATGGTGTTTGTAGGAGTATCCCCCAGCTTCACAACAACAACAACAACAACATCCACCATCAGACGGTATTGATCAGTCAGGCAAAAGTGTAATATATTCACAACAGCAATTAAATTCGGCACCACCACCCGCTGTACAGCAACAACAATCACAACAACACCAACAGCAGCAACAATGCGATACAAATCGTCAAACAACCACACCAGTAGTATCATTGCTGTCGCTTGATCACCAGCAGGAGAAAGACCTGGTGTCGATGCAAAGCGGCCGCAGGCGGAAACCGCCACCAACGCCACCAGTCACTCATACACACGCACCCAATTCTATTACAACAATAATTCCTAACGCATATATGCCACCACATCAACAACAAATGACATCAATGCCGCCTCCACCGCCACCGAACGGTTTTACGTACTCGGTACCATACGAGTATCATTATGCCGCATCTGTGCTTAGCAATAACACGATGAAGCCACCGCATGTCAATGGCTACGATCGAGTGCAAAATCCTAAACGTTCGTGGAGGAACTATAATAACAATAACAGCAATACTAATACGATTGAGCATCAGCAGCGGCGCAGCGTCGACACGTCTAGTTTATCATCGCCGCGTACCGATTCCAACTCCTCGGCGAGTATTGTTGTTGACGATGTACGCCATCCTGTAGACGATCGTGTTAGAACACGAATCGTCCCACATCAGCATCACTATCAATCCTCTGCACCTCAGCAGGTTTATCACTCACGCAACCACCCTATGCGTTATAACATGAATGTGCCTGCGCATCACCTACCCAACAACAATTCGACCTACCATCACCAGCGTCGCTTTCCACCGAACAATAAAACTTACCGGGTGTCTAACAGCCAGCCAAACCAAAAAGTACCCTCCAGTAATATTAGTAGTCAAGTACACAACAACAACAATAGTAGTAGCATTAGCGGACATATGAACAATAACGAGTGCGCGCGTAAGTTGAGTAGTGAAGGCAAAACCACCACAACTACCACCAGCCCGCCACAAACTCCGGGTGTAACACAATTTACGAATTTGAATTCGCAGATGCAGGCCGTGCCACAGCACTTCGTGGCCCCGGCGCGCCACCGAAGCCGCCGTTCTGTTCGCCGCAATGGCAGTTCGGGATTGGGGGAGATTGGAGCTGGCGACGCACCGCTCTCAACGAGTGGCAATGATAGCTTGACCGAAGCTTGTAACAAACTCGATGGACTGAAATTGTAAAGAATAAGATGAAGGAACATTGCATGTATGTTCTAAAACGCTACTGCAAAATGGACTTAACATTCGGGACGTTTCACATTGACTATTTAATTTAATTTTCATTACATACACACGCAAAAAAACGAAAAACCCTTTTATTGCAATTTCACGAGGATGCTGAAAACTAAAATATGCACGCACGCAAACATTACTTTTTTTGGGGGTATTAAACAGTGTCTGATTTTACTTCGATTTTGAGCAATTGAAGGATGATCTGGAAAAGGGCAACAAAAACATATACAAATCTATACAATACATTAATTGATATATTCTTATAAAAGAGTTTCTTGTTGATCAAATGTGAAGAAAAGGTTTTCAGTTGTTTTTCTTTACAAATTAACTTGTTTTTTTCTGTTCATTGACGTTCATATGGTAGATATATTTAATTGTTATTAAAGTTATTCGCGAAATTCTTTGCTGGACAAATTCTGTTTAATATAGACGAACACGCGAAATTTTTTGTATGAACGCTATAATGGATACGGTTGTTGTTCGTATCGTTACAAATATTTGCAATAAGTATTCGTAGTTTTTTTGGTTTTGAAAATTGTTTTTATGACAAAAACAATAATTGACAATATATTTATAACGAGTTACGATGTGCCACAATTTAGATTGCCGTCATAATGGCGCTCGATAAACGAATAATCGTAACCTATGTGAATCTTGATGAGTGAGTCCCTTATATTAAAAAATAATAAGTTATTATAAAGTAATGACAGAGTCCCCAAAAATATAAAATTGTTACATTTGTTTATATATATTATTATTGCAAATAGAATACATTGAGATAACAATGTAAAAAGTGAAAATCGTTTCATTTTGAAATGAAATTAAATATAGGTGATATATACATAAAACACATTAATAAGGCCATAGTTTATAAATTAGGTTTAACATTATTATTATTATTATATATATTATACATTTATAAATATAATATTTACAAAACAAGAGGAAGCAAGAGATAGATATGACATTTGGAATCTCTGCGGACGCAAAATATGTACCTTGACAAAATACACATTTATTATAAATTGATAAAGGAACACTAAGTATATATATATATTATATGAGATATTAATAAGAGAAGAAACAATATTTATTGTTAACTAATGATTAAGGCTATTATTAATCGTAAGTAATATATAAATGATAAGAATTTACGTGCTAATGCGATATTAGTTGTTAAAACAAGAAAGGAGTGCTGGCACGTAATTTGTATATTGAAAAGTTATAACAGATCCAAGACAAAGAAAATAATAATTGATATAAAAAATATGCACATAGTTATAATGATTATTTTCAATATAATATGACTCAAAAGGAAACCCCTATATACCATATGGTACAAAATGTAGTTAGACTATACATATAAAAATTGTAAAGTAAAACAAGTATATTGGGGGTGTTTAACACTCGGTACATATTTACTATTAATTACAACTGATAAAATTAACAAGCATATATATTATTAATGAATAGGATCTAACAACGAACATATTTATTCATATGCCTACTAAAACAATACTATTCAATGAACCGGCCTATTACTTGTGTTTCTTTCTTGTAAGAAGTAATCTATTAACATTAACACTTGTACTAATCAGTAGTCTAGTTTGATAGTTTGTAGCTGATGATTTCTCATACGTTCATACACACATCTCGATTGGACTTTGTTACTTTAATATTTTCTAATTTAATTAGAATTTCGTTATAGGGAAGTAACGAGAAAAACGCGGGAGGATATGTTTTGCTCTATGCTGCCATTTGAATACTAATATAATTATTCGCATTATTTATCAAAATATTTATTCAATTGTACTCTAACTTGACTCGATATTATATGGTTTCCACTCGTCTTAATTCTATGATTGAGTTTCGATGGGTGTTTTGGAGGAAACTTTGAAAACAATTGTAGGCTGTGAATCACAGTTTTCTTTGTACATTATTTACGAAAATATCAAACATATTTTGATTGTGATTTGTTGATTAAATCACTATGAAAATCAAAAATAAAAAAAAATTGCATTAAGAACTAGCAACGGCATAAATGCAGTATCAAAGTAAAAGTTCCAAAGAAGTAACTATAATTAGAGGTATTAATTCTTATTTTTCTCAACGAAATATTATAACAAGCAGACATCTAAAACTCAATTTTCCTAGATCGGAATAAAATATAAAGAAGAATAGTTAGGAAATAAATCTAAGATCTAAATACTTATATTAAGGACTTACTACTTACTATAAACTTAATTACCAAAAAAATAACAAAATGAATAATCGATGACCTACAATAATAGTTCGTTCATTGACAATTGAAGCAATAATAAGATAATTTTAGTTAAAATATTATAACAACCAGGACAAAATGAACGCTATTGGTAAATTATATGAAATTATATGGTCAATTGCAGTCAATTTGTCGAAACATGTTCAATAACAAGCAATGTGTTTGTCACGATTGTACAAATCAAAATAAGGAAAAAAACGCAAATGCAAATAGGCATTACGGATTAAAAGCTCTAAAAATGGTTGTGCTGTATATGAAATTCTATTAGCAACGAATCGTTTCAGTCATTTATCTATCTATATTATCGTAGCGATAATTCACTTTAAACATGAGCCAAATTTTTTGTGATAGTACGAATTCGATTATACATTGTACAGGAGTAAATGTACAAAAGCAGTTGAATGGCAAACTAATAATGCAATGTATTTTACATTCTTGCTAAAATGAAAAACTTGGAGAGAAAATTGTTATGTAGGTTCTGTAGCCACTACGTTGACAAAATGTATAACATTGAGAGAGTGAGAGCGTATAAAATGCATTTCAGATATTTAAAGATCTATTAAATAGAATACAGATAAATATATAGCAAAACTTAACATAATATCTACGAAATATACACATAATATAGGTATGTACTTAAATAATTTTACTAATAGAGCATATAACGAACTATACAAACAGACAAAAATTGGAAACAATTTCTGACATTTTTAGAGATAGCTAAACCGGTAGTTAGAAAAAACGCGAGCAAGACGATTTGGAAAACTCGCGCAATGCGGGTCCGTGATGTATTTCGTGAAATTTTTACACAGCGCAAAACGAAAATCGATCTTTTGTAATGAATGTTTCGACAATTAATACTTAAATGCAACTTCTGTTTCAAACTATGCAATTATTTTACAACGTTCGCACACTTATTTCTAGCTCTGATTAAACTTATTCTAAATTTTAAAATATCCAAAGATGAAACTATATATAGCAAGATATAAATAAACATGAAAACTATTGCTAATAAGATATTCCTTAACTTACAAAAACTATAACATATTCGTATATTCAGCTACTAAGAATAAGTTTAACGTTTCGCTTAACATTTGATTAGAAAACAAAGTGGTTGTGATGTTCCATAATTTGCTGATACTCTCATCATCTTCTGAAGCAAAACCAACGCAATCTTTTACTCTGTTGAGTCGATGAATTGACAAACGATAAACAATATGTAATAATTATAATAAAAAATAATAAACGGTAATAGTAATGTCCTAATATTTAAGACATGATATATATATAAATATATAAATAATAAAAATAAAATACAATGCAAAATATGCAAGCAAAAGTGAGAAATAATATAATAATAACATTATAACTATTTAAGATATAATAATGTAAGTTTTAGTAACAAATCGTGAGACATGTTCTATAGGAGGTGTACTTAGATCAACAGATCGATGAAGATAAACGTAGATAAACGACTGTTGTGCGTCTAAGAATATTTCTTATACATCGTGCACTCATTGTAATAACAATATAAATCTAATAGTAGACCATAAGCAACAGATAATATTATAATATAATGAATGATCAAAAAAGACACGAGAAATCACAATATGCAAAGTAATATAAACTATATATACAAATACTGACATTGTACAAAACAACAAACTATAAATATGACAAGGAAAATAAATTGTAAAATTGATAACAATAAAACGAAGAGTCAGTTAGCAGGAAAGATGGAAAATTTTATTGTAATTAGTAGTGGTATATTATTAATTTGTTCGACGATTATTAATTACTTTATCATCGAAAGTTATCAGTTTCGCTGACCCGTTTAAGTAATTACTTATTAATTAGTCATAACTTTTATGATTAGGCCAAGTTTATAATTTTCATTTCATGAAAGTATGATTGAAGTTTGCCTGTGCTTGTATAATGAATCTTACACTTTACATGTGTAAATTCTGAACAATCTGCAGGCTACAACAATTCACTTAAGATAATTTTTAGAAAAAGTCAAATGAGTTCATGCATGTGAATGCAACAACTTTAGATTTTCGCGTGGGAGTTGAAGAGCTAAAAATAGGATCCGATAGCAAAACTATTAGGACAGTAATCAGTAGTAAAAACTTTTAAATGGCGATGTCGGTTAGAATGCAGTGGAAAAGTTTTTGGTTCATCCATACATGGTACAATTGTTGAATGACTTGTAAACAAAGTGGTTTAAGTGACACTTCTCATTTGAATGTCAGTTGTTGAAGTTTGTTGTAGTCTCTAAGTGTTTCAGGATTTTATGGATTGTTCATAGCAAGGATATCAAACAGTTTGCATCATCATTCCGCGATTCGCCCCGGAGCTCGCGCGCGCAGAGTATTCGGCAAATACACCTTAAACCGGGCAAACAAAACAAGTGCGTGCACTGCTGGTGCTTTGCCGACTGGTGTTACTTCGGACATCACCGTGCTTGTGCGTTTTTTGACGTCCTCGTCGCAAGCGCAATTCATTGTTTGGAATCGTGTGGCGAACGGCGGCGAATGGAGTGGTGCTGACTTGCTTGGTGAAGGTGTTGGTAGCGTGTGGCGAGCAGTGCGACGACGACGACGATAGTGGTGAACTGGGTCGTACCTCTAGGTGCGCGGTTGTGTTGATAGTGTCATCTTCGAAGGTGTCATCTGAAACCCATCATCCTCATCGCGCCAAGGATACTAGCCATCCATAGTGTTTTCGTAGCCTTCGTGTACGAGCACCAGTCTAGCAGGAAGTCGCTCCAAGTGGAACCGGGTGTTGTGGTCAATTCGACGGATTAGAGGAAACCGAAAACAAAATGCTATCGATCTGCAAGCAGTCATTCGCTGCGTCTAGCTTAAGGTAACCAATCAATTGCTTTATTATCATTAGGTAATTTCATCATGCGTGCGCCCCGAATGTGTGCAATGAAAATGGATCAATATAGCGTTGCCGAAATTGTTCGAGCGCTGCGTGAATTTGCAACTTCTGCGTAGTTTGCAATGAGTGAATCTTCTGGAAATTTCCGTTAGTGGTTGCTCCCTTACGACTGTCGGGATATTGATCCGTCCGAGGGGCTTTATGTAACATTCAAGTTGCAAAAATACGACGTACTCAAAGAGCGCTCCCGCCGCGCTCTTTGATTTGTTATTGAGGAAATCGCGCGAATTCGGTGGCATAGCTTTGGAAAATTCCACAGATGCAATTTCGTTTGGACAATTCGTATAAACGGCTAATTAAACTCGGTTGCAAGCCGTGGTCAAAACAACAATTAGCGCTGTCGCTGATACGGGGTTCGAAGTCGGAGATAATATTTCGCGCTGTAGGTGCGCTTTCCTACGTGCGTCAAGACGCGTGAGAGCATTTATTTTCTCGCATGTTACATAACGCTAGCGACGATTTTTTATTTTTATTCGTACCGGTTGCTTGCTCCGACGAATTCAACTTCTACAATCTAATTCTGAAATGTGTGCGGCACGTTGACCATACGCATATTTTGCCCGCATGGCTTACTCGCGACTGTTCGATTAATCGGTCTTTGCGCCGTTCTAATGTCATGCAATTTCGAGCTTTTATTGCAGAAAAATTGTTTACTTCGACAATTAACGACAGAAGGAAGTAAATCATGCCATACCTTTATAAAGGTCTGATAAAGTGAAATGAAATACCCGCTCGCACATTGTTGCAAACAAAGAGACGAGACCTTGGTTTACAACATTCACGTTTCGTTTTTTGTACGGATGGAGGCAGGCATAATGCGAACGTGATGTGTTATTTTAACGAGCTATGCTGCTTGGTAGCGGAATTGCAGATGTGTGTCAGTGTTATGTAAAACATTGCCGCATGAACAATGCGCGCGCGTTGCAGCTGAGAACTCGACTTACTTATGCTAATCATGCGATTGAATAATATACGCAGTGATTAGTTAGTTTCACTTAGGCTCTTGTTTCGATTTTTAGATAACGCTTTGGCAATCAGCCGGAGTGTTGGAACGCGCTTTTGATGCCTGTGATATACAAATCAATATTCATAATGACATGCGCAAAATTAAAACGTTGAATTTATTATAAAAGATTAAATTTGTAATTTTTATGTTCATTACTCGCATTAGCAAGTGAAATGGTTACATTTATTTCTGATAGTGCTGAGTAATAGCCGACCTTCAACTTCTTTCCAAGTTTATTATTAAATACTTGGTAAATTATCATTTTACCTCATGGTCGCATCACTGAAAAGCTTTCGTTTTCATTCACACCTTGTGCAAATAGCCGAAATAAATAAATTTGCCGAGTGATCAATGATGCATGGTCATGTAAATATTTAATGAAATAATTCGTTTCGCTGAATATTTAACGAAAGAGATGCAAACAGCTTGCATGAGTGCTAAAAATTTAACGAATTGAAAAGCAAATTGTGGTCAGCAAATAAACAAGAAGCATTCGTATACAATTTAATATTATTCATCGACTAGCCGCATACAATTGTGGTGGCTGTATAATTATCTAAAGCTGTGTGCGTTTGATAGAAACGACCTTGGGTGCTTGTTTCAATATGATTTGCGCTCGCAATTGTACCATCATAGCCGTAATATTGTTCAATATCTAGCTATTCGAATATAATTTAGCTATAAAATTCTCGCCGGTTGCGAACATGTATGCAATTCTTTGAAATTGCCTCTATAATTGCCGGCGATTCTCGCACGTTAAGCACTCTTGTCATGTGAATTGTATTGGCAGTCTGCCGTGCACCAATCGTATTTGTTATGCAACTAAAGATTATAATATGATGATTATTTATATTTTTAGATTAAGCGTACGATGCTTGGCCTCCGTCGTATCTGAAGCCAAAATTCCAGATTTTGGCGTTAAGAACGAACCAGTTCTGGGCTACATGAAGGGTTCACGAGAACGCGTCGAATTGGAAGCTGCTCTATGTGAAGTTGCGAATAAGTGCGAGGATGTTCCCATTGTCATCGGCGACAAGGAGATCCGAACCGACAATGTTCGATATCAAGTATGTTAACTTTCAAGCGGTTGTAATGCAATGTTAGCTAATTGGTTGTTTTTGAAATAGGTAATGCCACACAATCACAAGAAACAAATTGCACAGTTTTACTATGCTGATGCCAAATTGATCAAGCAAGCCATCGAAAATGCTGTGGAAACCCAGAAAAAATGGGACAGAGTTCCAATTGTTGAAAGGTTATTTCTATTCATTTGCATTGATTGAGCGCCATGGTCTAATTGTGTGCAAATTTGCAGATTAAACATCTGGGAGAAAGCCGCATGTCTAATGGCAAACGAATATCGTGCAAAGTTGAACGCCGCGACAATGCTGGGACAGGCAAAGACTGTCATCCAGGCTGAAATCGATTCTGCCGCTGAATTAATCGATTTCTTCCGTCTCAATGCCTACTTTCTGAAGGAGGCCCACAAATATCAGCCGATCTCTGAGAATCCGAAAGTCACCAAAAACTCGATGCGTTATCGAGGCATTGATGGCTTTATTGCCGCCGTCTCGCCATTTAATTTTACCGCAATTGGCGGCAACTTGGCATACACACCGGCGCTAATTGTATTTTAAGGCAATCATAGCATCCCCGACTTTTCTTAAGTTTGAATTTTTAAGGGTAACGCCGTTTTGTGGAAGCCAAGCGACACCGCACTCCTGTCGAACTGGCTCATCTTTAAGATTTGCCGTGAGGCTGGTGTGCCACCAGGTGTTGTCAACTTCGTTCCAGCTGATGGCCCTGTGTTTGGTGATACTATCACCGCATCCCCAGATTTAGCCGGTATCAATTTTACCGGTTCAGTTCCGTATGTATTTGTCCTTTAGTAGCATTAGATCTCAGGTCTAAATGATAAGTTGTTTGCAGTACGTTTACCCGACTCTGGGCACAAGTGGGAAAAAATATCAACAACTACAAAAACTTCCCAAGACTGATTGGCGAATGCGGAGGCAAAAATTACCACTTCATCCATCCAACAGCGGATGTTACTAGCGTTGTAACTGGTACAATTCGCAGTGCGTTTGAATTCTGCGGGCAGAAATGCAGCGCCTGCAGTAGAATGTATGTTCCAGAATCACTTTGGCCCAAGGTAAATAACTAACCAATAATGGGGCGATTGTAACTAATATTTTCATTCGATGTAAATAGATCAAGGAGGGGCTGATCAACACGCGCAAAGAGTTGAAAATTGGAGACCCCACCGAGTACGATACGTTCACTTCAGCCGTCATTGACGACAAGGCATACAAGCGCATCAAGGGATACATTGATCATGCGAAAAAGAGCAAAAACCTTGAAATCATTGCGGGCGGTAAGTGCGATGATTCCACCGGATATTACATCGAGCCCACCATCGTGCAAACCAAAGATCCGCTTGATAAGATTATCACCGAGGAAATCTTTGGCCCGGTGCTGACTGCCTATGTTTACCCCGACAACAAACTTGATGAAACACTTGAATTGGTTGGTTGCTCAACAGATTTTGCTTTAACCGGAGCAATATTTGCCAAGGATAAGTATGTATTAACGTAATAAATCATATTAAGCCGTATTATTCAAATGGGTATTTGCAGAGCATTCCTCAAACGCGCTCTTGAGGATTTGAAGATGACTGCGGGTAACTTTTATATCAATGACAAGTCCACTGGTAGTGTTGTTGGCCAACAACCATTTGGTGGAGCTCGTCTTTCAGGTAACCTATTTACATAATTAGTCCCTGAAAATATATTCTTGCAAAATGGACTAATTTATTAATTCATAATCCGATTATAGGAACAAATGATAAGGCTGGTGGCCCTCACTACATTCTCAGATGGGGAAACCCACAATCGGTGAAAGAAACGTTTGTTCCTCTCACTGATGTTGAATATCCATACATGAGACAAATGTAATTTGCTCGCATTTTGCATACAATAAACATGTATCAATTGATAAATTGAACAACGTCAAACAACAACATATACTAAGTACTTGATGAACAACCGAAGAAGTATCTAAGTTACTTTTTTATAGAATTCAAAATTATTATACTGTGAGGAAGGAGTCGCCCTAAAAGGGATTGCAATTAAGGATATTTATTTATACTTGAAATTATTCGTATGTTGATTTGAATACAATTAAACCATTGTTGCCGTTTATTACTTTAAAATTATTGTTAACATATCGTTTGTATAGAAACGCTAGAGGAATCCAGGAATGCCAAAGTTGAATGATGTACCATCATTGGTTCCATGAAGCTGAGATGGAACATTGCGTTTTTATGTATAATTTTGTTTCGCTTTTTCAAAGGGGCATACAATATTTAACGTAGACGTAGAGTACGACACAATGTGACAATATTACCAGAATTAGTATAATATAAAGAGAGAAGATATAATGAGAAAACTATGATGAGAATAAATAGGCTAATTATGTGGATATTATGAAGAAACAAATTTGGATGGTATTACGATGTACATGAAACAAACATATACAACAATATCATAAAGGAAATAAGATAAATAAACGAACATTATTAATGTATGTATAATTGAATCAAAGATATGAAGTATGAAGTTGAACTTGTTATGTAATTTATTGATAATTCATGGTATAAGTGTGAATGCATAATGTACATTTGTTGAATTCTGTTCACTTCCTACTCAATGTACAACACCAACCAACACCATAGAGCATGCCAACGTATATCAGTTGGTATAACATGGCATATATCAGTTTTGTAAATGTGCATATTACAATATAGTAACGCATCCAATGCAGTTAACGAAATTATCTGCTAAGATCAATATTGATTTATATTTGTATAATTTCAGCACCAATGTCGCCTAATAAGTGCAATAATTGAATATATCCACATTGTTGCGCTAGATTTTTGTAACGAAATCTTCATAACAAATTCGTCATTCAGGTAATTACCATTTATGTAAAAGAAAGAATTGAAAATCATGCCATAATTTACACAATTTAAAAGTACCATTAACTTTATAGTAATTGTGAAGTCGCTGTACGCATGCGCGTGTATATAGTGACGTAAGCACACGAGTTAAACCAATGGAAGCTACTCGTGGCCGTGTCGTGTAGTCGTAGAACATTGCGTTCTGAACAGTGCGCTAGTGTACGTCAAAATCAAATGGCAATTAATTGCAATTGCAACAACGAGCAGCCACACATTTATAAATTGTGTCCGTTCGAAGCTGTGCTTCTCGTCGGCGTTACCACAGTTTGTGCGGATTGTCATCCGTAAAATTGTGCATCTAAGAAATTCCCATCGTAGTGGGTGCCAGTGGCAAGTCAACGGCAGTTTCCCGTAGTGTATACGCCATTGTACAGGCGAATAAAAAAGGGAAAAAGTGTAAACACAAGACTGCAAGTGCTAAATCCACATCCGAAAAATTGTGATTGCGTGAAAGTGGAAGCCGTTTCGTTTCTCAATCTGTGGAAATTTAAAGCAATACTCAGCTAGCCTTGATAATATAGGAAAGGGGTCGTGAAAGTGAGAAGATTAGGAAGTCAAAGAAAGTGAGTTAAAATCAGCAAATTGTTTTCATGGAAATCACGTTCTTATAGAAGAATTTGCCAGGACATAACCTCGACAACCTTTGTCTTTATACTTATTAATATACAGAGTATATCGGTATAATACAATAAGTGACCTAAACACCAATTTCGATTGGCAAGCAATCTTTTTCATAAACTAAATATTGATTACGTCATTAGGCCATCTTGTTTTCCGTGTATTGTTGTTACATTGTGGCAAACAATCGATTGATTCAGTATCGTTATTGCCGCTTTCTTACGTTTATTTATTAAAAACAAAAAGCTCTATTTATATTTATAAAAGCAAATTTACGCGATTATATCATATACACGTATTGCAAGTCGATTGCAATATTTACATCGTGAACTCTCTTAGCTATATTTGCAATTAAACATTCTCACGATTAATCGAGAGAGAGAACAAAGCAGATCCTGAGGTGAGTATTGCTTTGCCGATAATTTGCTTCTTGCAACCATCTTTAAAATATTCTCCATTGATTTCAGTTGGTGTCCCAAGTGCAGCGCGCTTGCCAATCATCAAATTTTGTACACAGAGTGTTAGAGTAAATAAGGGGTCCCAAAAATCGTTCAAAATTCCCGTGCCAACACGAAATCAGGAGAGCGCCGCCGCTCCCAACCACCACCACAACAACAACCATTACCATCACGGTCAACGGTCGCACGCGTACCGTCCGTCATTTGGTGCAACTGGCAATCATCATCTGAGTGCCGGTAACGGGGGCGGCTATAGCGACGGTTATCATCAACAATTTCATCCACATCAATTCCAACCTAACACAATGAATCAAAATCGCCGGAAAAATCGTGGTGGACCACAAAATATTAGGTTAGTATTACATTTTCTCTAAGGTGGTGAGGTATTAAACAATTGTTTGACATTTATAGATCACGACTCAGGGTTGTGGCGGAAGGCGTTTATAACAACCCACATTTTATGTATGCGGCTACCTCTCAGGTCGGCAATATTGTTCGCATCCAAGTTGCATCTGGCACAGTTTGGGAAGGGGTGTTCCGTACATTTTCAAGCCAGTTTGAGATCGTCTTAGAAATGGCGTGCAAAGTCGACAATCCAGATTCGCATAATTCATCACTGTCGGCGGAATCACACGTAGACAAATTAATTTTCAAGCCATGCGACATTGTTCACATGTGTGCTCGCGATGTAGACTTGGATTACCCAACACGCGACACATTCCAGACGGATATTGCGATTTCGTCGCGCTTGAATGGACAGAATTTACGTGAAGAAAAGGAGCTGGAACCATGGGAGTCGCCATGTACAAATGGACAGATGGGCGATACCAGTTTAGAATTAGAGCCCGGTTCCAATGGGTGGGATGCTAATGAAATGTTTAGGAAAAACGAACAAAAGTACGGTGTTCAGAGTACGTACGATCATTCGCTCAGTGGTTATACGGTTCCTCTTCAACATTCTGACTCACCGGATTATCGCGAAGCTGAAGCCAAAGCTAACGAAATTGCTGCAGAAATTGAAGCACAACCATCGTACAAATCTCGCCTGGAGCTAGAGAATGGCGACGAGGAAGAAAGATTTGCAGCAGTTTCAAGGCCAGGTGCACCAGCTTGTCCACAACCAAATTCTGGAAATGGCAATGGTAATGGAAATCGTATAGCAGGGCCTCATCATATCGGAGGACATACGCAACATCAAGCTCAGAACGACTTTGTGAGTTGTAATTTCTTAATTTCTTTGATCCCTTTCTTCTCCGTAATCGTGTGTTACGTTATTTTATAATATGATCTTTTCAGAAGGATTCGAATACAAATAGCGACAAATATGTACCACCAGCAAAACGGAAGGGTCAATCTGCTGGCAAATTAATGCGAAGCACGCCTCCCCCAAGTTCTAATCAACCTATGACGCAGAATCAAAATCCACCAAATGTGCATCCCAAAGGAGGGCCACAGCAGCCAACCATGCCTTCACCGCCGTACGGTGTGCATGCGAATGCGCACGTGCCACCACATGCTCATGTGCAGCACATGCCTCCTCAGCAAGCTCAACAGGCACCTCAAACGCAACCACCACTAAATCAACAACCTCCACCACAACAGCAAATGAACCATTCCCGACATACGCCACCTACGCACGTGTACAATACGTCGATGCCTCCACGTGGCGGGAATAATAACAATAAACAAATGAATGGGGATGCTGGAGGCGGTGGTAATAATATTAATATGGGTGGTAACATGAATAAGAATCAAATGACTAGACCGCCTCGTGTCTATTCACTTAACCAACAACAACAGACATACGACAAGATGCAACAGCAGCAGCAGCAACAGCAAATGCCTCAGCAGATGCCACCGCAGCACGTGCAACAAGAGATGATGAGGCAGCAAGTGCAGCAGCAGCCTCCTCCAATCTCTGATGATATGAAGAATTTAATGAAGTTTTCAAAAGACTTTAAGCTTGCGTCAGGGCCGGAAATGGTGCCTTCCCAACAAATGCCTCCCCAGCAGCAAGCACCGATGCAACAACAACCGCCTAATCAGCAACAGCAGCCGCAAGAGATACCACAGAAAATGTCCATGCCTCAGCCAACTCCAACTCCACCACAGCAATCAGTGTCTCCTCACCTACAACAGCATAATGCACAACAGCAGACCAGTGATATTCAGCAAGACGTAGAAAAGGTTTCTAATACGCTAAAGCAGAGCAAACTAAATCCGCTGGCAAAAGAATTCGTCATGAATAAACCGTTCTCAGCCAGATCACCGAGCACTCCAACAGCGAGTCGTCCACATACCCCTCAAACCCCAAGCAATCAATATATAACAACTACAGTTAATGGACCACCGGGAGGTCAACCACCTGTACCACTAATGATGCCAATGCATACTTATATGGTCAGTCAACAGCAATTCCAACAGCCCGTGCAAAGTAAACAATTTAGGAAAAGTAAGTGTTCTTTAATGCCCAACCCACCGGATGCTTTAACATATTCTTTGGGGGTTTTAGTGCCAATGTCACAAGTTCGTACGGATATGGCGTCACAAATGCAAGTAGCTGCTGCTACTGGTCAGCCACTGTTAGCACCTGCTCCAATGCAGCAATTTGTTTATCAGTCCGGTATAAATCCACAAACATACCAACAAATGCACATGCGTATGTACGAATCGCCACCCATTCAGTACTTACCACCGAATCCATCAAGTGCACCATCGCCGGCACAGCAACAGCAATTTACACCTGGTCAACCGCCCTCTCAACCTCAGCCGCAGCAGTATCAGACTGCGCCACCACCACAAGGTCCGCCTATGATCTTTCCATGTCCAATGTTACCGGCCCAACCTCATCTGATGCAACCAGCCGGCATGTATCATCTACCGCAACAACCACCACCGGCCATGCCTCTTCTGATTGCTTCGCACCCCCAGGCCCAACAGCATGGGCAGAATCCCTAGCGCTAGGGACACGCTCCGAAGGCTGCGAACATTCATCCAAATTCCAGTATCATAGTATCACTCTCTAATTCGACACCTTTATCCATTTCCCTTCAACGCTCACACAATAATCCCAGATCCAATCAAAGCCTACATTTAAATCCTTCACATCATTATCATTCACATTCATCCCAACACCACCTACATCACCACCATTTACCTCATCCGCATTAACTCATTCTCACCCTACCGTTTCCCATATATCTCATCGAATCATCGTAGAAACCTGCTGCGGTTTTTCGCCGGCAGAATGAGAATTAAACATCATTCCAAGATTCTCGGAAGTCGAGTAACATCAATTTGATCGTCAGTAAATTACTGTCATCACATGCATTACGCATAACGGTGCCTTATTCAAAGACGTCTCCAATACCAATATTGAAATCTACGAACTGTTGCATTGACGTCGTTTTTACAACTTGGGGCAGTTCACATATAAAATATTTAATTTTTTTAAATATAATTTGATGGAACGCATACCATAGATGGGCACCTCGTTTGGTAGATAGGAAATCTAAACATAATTAATTGAATTGATTACAAATTGTTGTTTTATATGCCTAAAATTTATTTGTTTATTGTTTTCATTTCTAACTTCGAGTAATTTTTGTTAAAACTTGGTACATTTATTATTTCAAAATTTGTTGTTTTGCCAGTCGCAATTATTCATGTAAAGGTCAGTTATAAATTTGTGAAAATCAATTGTGATGCAATAAGAAACATTCATGAACAACAATTTTATCGATTTAGTCAATCTCCTGATTCCACTTTTATTAAAGATTAAATGTGCCAACTATGGCATTTTAAGTTGTTGTATGCAGCCAGTATGACATCAAGAACTTGATGAAGCCCATGTGTTCACATGTGTTAATATGAGGTTATGTACAGACTTTATGTTTGCAAATGGTTGAATATGATATTGTTCTTGTGCGCGATAAACAAATACTAAATATTATTGTAAATCTAAGACAATGAGGAAAGTAAGAGAGCCATGGAGTGTGTTAAAAAATATAGACGATCGATTAAGAGATGCCATCTCAAAGTTGAACTTTGCTGCAATGACTCCAGTACAAACTGCAACAATTCCCTTGTTATTGAGCATGAAAGATGTGGCAGCTGAAGCTGTTACTGGATCTGGCAAGACGTTAGCTTTTCTTGTACCACTAGTGGAGATACTTTTACGTCGCGAAAAGTCTGAGCCCTGGCAGAAAACAGAAGTAGGTGCTATTGTCATTTCACCAACAAGAGAACTTACTTTACAAATATATGAGGTACTACAACAGTTATTAGTGGAAATCAATTCATTATCAGTAGCTTTACTTATTGGAGGCACAAGTATTGATGAAGATGTAAGTAAAGTCAAAAAGATTGGTGCAAACATTATAATAGCCACTCCAGGAAGATTTGAAGATTTACTTGTGAGAAGAGCAGATTTAAATCTGCCCAATAAAGTTAAGGGTCTGGTATGTTATGCCTTATTTCTATAACCATAAACTAAGATTAAATTATATATAGGAATTGTTAGTTCTTGATGAGGCTGATAGATTGTTATCACTTGGATTCCAAGGAACACTTGACAACATTTTCAGTTATTTGCCTAGGCAAAGAAGAACTGGGCTATTCTCTGCAACCCAAACTAAAGAATTAGAGGCACTGATTAGGGCTGGATTAAGAAATCCAGTTTTAGTAACAGTCACAGAGAAAGCTTCACAAAGTACACCACTGCAATTAGAAAATTATTATGTGCTGGTTAAAGACAATGACAAATTGAAATCAATGTTAGGATTCATCAAATCCAAATCTGTAAAGAAAGCTATGATATTTTTACCAACATGTGCTTGTGTTGATTACTGGTCTAATGTCATTCCACATATATTGAAAGACGTTAAGGTCCTTGCAATTCATGGTAAAATGAAGGCTAATCGGACGAAAGTCCTGGAAAACTTTCGTCAAAGTGATAGTGCTTTACTTCTTTGCACAGACGTCATGGCAAGAGGAATTGATATACCGGAGGTAAATTCAGAGTATTTGTTTATCTGCAGCTAATAGAAGTATTGTATTAGGTTGATTGGGTATTGCAATGGGATCCTCCAAGTAACGCGAGTGCATTTGTTCATCGTGTTGGACGTACTGCTAGGCAAGGCGAGAAAGGCTGCGCGGTTATTTTTCTTCTGGATAATGAAGAAGTGTACACAACTTTTATTGAAAAAAATCAAAAAGTTAAATTAGAACATCTTGAAGATAATCCTCTCAATGATAATGTATGTGCGCTAAGTTATTGGACACTTTTAGGATATACATTATTTTCTTTTAGAAATTATTCGATAAATTAAGAAACTTACAAAAGAAGGATCGAGCAGTTATGGATAAAGCAACGAAAGCTTTTGTATCTCATATTCGTGCATATTCAAAGCATGAATGCTCCTTGATTCTTCGGGTTAAGGATTTACCCCTAATGGAAATGGCAGTGTCATATGGTCTGCTATACTTCCCTAAGATGCCCGAAGTCAGAAAAGTGGATTTATCAGGGTTTCCTACATTAGAATTAGATATTAATTCTATACCTTATAAAGACAAGCAGAGAGAGGCTGCCCGACAAGATAAATTAAAAGTCTACGGGGAGACAGGCAACTGGCCTGGACATAAAAAGCACCAGAAAGCAACAGTGGCCTGGTCTAAAACAAAAGAAAGTAAGGAAGGGAGGAAAGAAAAACGTGCAAAACGCAAACAAATCAAACAGTTAAAGGCAGAAAGCGGAGCTCCTACAAAAAAGAAACGAAAAGGTAAATATTTTCAAATTACTTTAAAATTATGTAATCTGATTTCTTCTCCACTTAGCTATTTCTGATGAAGACTACGCGGAATTAGCACGTGATGTTGCGCTTCTTAAGAAACTAAAGAAAAAGAAAATAACTGATGAAGATTATGATAGAGAGATGGGAATAAATTAATTAAATTGATTTCATGGTTATTTATTTAACTATATGATACAATAATAGATATATAATAGAAATTCCTCATTACTTCTTGCTAGGAATCCATGGTTCAATTTTGGGTCTAGTTGTACTATAAGGAGTATATTGCCCTTCAAAGCCTGACATGTTCTCTGTATGCTCTGCCATCCATTTATACTTTGGTCTGGTGGGGTCTTTGTGGGGTAAGTAATCAGTTTTGTAATGCAACCAGCCATACCACTCAGCAGGGACCTGACTTCCATCATACTCCATACCTACATTAGATTGATTAGTGTTTATCAAACTGATTTAGATAGCATTTTATAATATACCATATTTGGGAGCGTATTCAACCCAGCGATTACGGCCGTAGAAGAAGCGAGGATTTTCGAAATATTTATTTCCATTTTTGTCAGTTCCTACAAGCGTCCCTACCTTTAATTCATCCATTCTAAAATAAGCAAATTTCAATATTAAATCTGTATTTCCTGAATTAGGTTATGCAACATACCTGTATAGCTTGTAAAGGGCAGCCCGTAGACCTCCATGTTCTTTAATAATGCCTATGACGGAAAATAGTCGATTGAGGCCTAGAAATTTGGCCATTTCAAAAGGTTTTGTTTTATTTTCCTCGTATTTTGATAGCTGCTGCGAAAATTTTGTATGATTGCTTGTTGATGTGTAAATGACAGTCAACGAGACGCAGTCGAGGCAGAGACGGGAACTCAGGTAGACTTAAAACGTATTTGTATTATGTTTCCATGTTGTTATTATGTTTCCAAGTGCTTAAATATTTATTAGCAATTATATTATATTGTTTTAATTTGTTTGTTAAAGTTAAAAAGAACTTATTGCTAGTGCTGCCTATGTCAAAAACAACAAACTCCTACAAGCAAAAACGGTAGACTATTTTTTTCAATGCATGACAGAGTTGCGCTGATCTGCTTGTGTTCGAAAAGGAACTGTTAAAAATGGTTTAAAAACAATAAACGTGACAATGAAGTACTGTGCTTATAACTTATATTAAAGCGTGCTAGTTATTTGTGGTTTATTCAAACTTAGTTAACTATTATAAAGCTTGGTTTAACAAATTAGATGAAAGTAATCGTTGAGATGAGTTCACGTAAAAGCAGAACTCTTTACTTGAAAATCTTTGTTTTTATAAAGTAACTAAAGGTCTAATACAAAGAACAAGTAATCTTTTTTTATTACATTATGGTTGATTTGTCGTATGACCAAGTGTTTACAGATATGTACATAATACCTGACCCGTATGACACCAATTCGTTGTTCATACGACCATATCTCTTATTTCGTTGTATGCTGGCCAACTATTGGACATAAAGTGGGTTGCTTCTCTGACAAAACTTTAAATTAAGGAATTAATACCAAAAATATTATACGTACATTAAGATGTATTTATTTAACCATAGCCATATACCTGCAGGTGTCGGCTTGAACACTTGTAAACTTTTAAAAATGTTTAAAATTCGAACAGCACCTTACACAATCCACGCATCGATGAAAATTGTGCCTGGTTGAAAATGACTGAAAATTGTTAGAAAGAGATGGAACGTCAGAAATGACAGAAAGTGACAGAAAGTAAACATTATAACCTCAGTTAAATATGGCTGCCTTGAGCTAGCTAGGCTTAGTTTCGCGGTTAATATTTATAATAACGTTAGTGTTATTAATTAAAACTAACCGCAATGTCGGAGCCGGGTGTAAATAACAGTGAAAAGATTTTTGAGGGTGTTCAGTTTTACACAAGTGGAACAGTTAGTGAGCAGGTTAAGTTATAAACAATTGCAAAATTTTAGTGTTGTTAATCTGGGTATAATTTGTTATTTTCTGCAACAGGTGCTAAATCTTTTAGTGGATGGAGGAGGCCAACATCTCAAGTACTTCAGTGATTTTGTATCCCACGTCATTTGCGGTTTTGGTGTTAATGACTGTGATTTAGTAGATGCCAATGAAATATATGAAATACCAGCAGTAACAGAACGATGGATCACACATTCGGTGCGAGCAAAGAGGCTCCTAGGTACAAAGGCATATTTATATAATACTAAGAAGTTGTTCTCTGGATTGGTATTTTCAACCTCTGGTTTACCCAAGCATGATAGAAATGTTATTTGGTCCATGGTTACATATAATGGCGCAAATTTTCAAGTTGTTCTAAACCAGCATATAACACATTTAGTAACAATTTCAACATCTACAGCAAAATTTCAAAAATGCCTTAGTTTGATGGGTAAAATCACTGTGGTTACACCTGACTGGGTGGTTGAATGCCTTAAGCAAAAAAAGGTAGTGCCACATGAGCAATATCATCCTAGATTAATGATTAACTTACCAGAGGTGAAAAGAAGTGATACTAGCAGAATCACAGGGTTTGAGCCTGATCTTGAAGAAGATAATGTGTCTAATATAAGAGACTCCAAGAAACAGGCAATGATTGATAAACTATGGGGGCAAATGCCTTGGAATCAAAAAATATATGAAGCTCAAGGGGTTCGAGGACGAGCATCTGGAGTACGTTCTATGGCGGTCACATCAACACCCACAACTCTTCCAAATGCATCTCCCAGAAACACTACTCCAAATCTTATACAACAACAACAAATGGTGCAGCATATTCCTAAGAGTGTTGTTCATCATACACCAAATGATATTGTCCAACATTCATCCATGCAAACACAACAAGCACAACAAGGGCAATATCAATACCAACAACCCTCTCCACAGCAACAGTTAATGCAACAAAGTCCACAACAGCACATCTTACAAAGTCCACAACATATCCTACAATCACCTCAGCATCCATTGCCATCACCCCAACAACCACAAACACATCAACCCCAGGTCACACAACAAATGGATGTGAATCAACAGCTTCAAAATCAACAACAGTCTGCTGACAATTCATCCTTTCTATATAAATATATTGAGCAACATATGCAGGATCCTAAACTCAAACGCCCACAGCAACAGAATCCGCAAATGCAACAACCCCATCAGTTGCAACAACAACAGATTCAATTACAACAGTCTCAACAACAATTATTACAGCAACAGCAGATGCAACCAAATCAGCAATTGCAACAATTACAACCTCAATCACACATGCAGCAACAGGCACCCCAACAGCAGATGCAAAAAATACAGCAACAGCAGATTCAACAAGTACCCCAGATTCAGCAGCAACAAATTCAACAAGCATCGCAAATACAACAGCAAATTCAACAAACGCCGCAATTACAACAACAACAATTGCAACAGCAAATCCCTCAATTGCAGCAACAAATGCAACAGGGCACTCAGTTACAACAGCAAATACAACAACAGCCACAACAATTGCAACAAATGCAACAGACATATATACAATCGCCCTTGCAACAACAGCAAATTCGCGCTCAGTCGCAACAACAACAGCAAATCTTGCAGTCACAGGAAATGCAACAAATCAGAATGAGGCCAGCGTTAGCCCAACAACAGAAAGTTCAAATGCTGCAGGGACAGCGCGTATTGTTGCAACTACAGCAACAAAAACAGTTGCAATTCAATCAACAACAAAATCTTCAACAGCAACAACAACTTCTTCAAGATCCAAATCATAATCAGCAAATAATTTTAAATCAAACAGCCCAGCAGGTGCAATCATCACAGATTTCCCAGCAGCCCATGCAAATACCGCAATCACCAACAACTATGACCCAGCCGGCGGGTTTACAACAGCAGCAAACTATTTTGCAGCAAAATTTGCTCATGCAACAACAACAAAGTCAGCCTCAGCAACAGAATATGTTACAACAAACAAACATGTTACAAACTCAGCAAAAGATGAATGTCCAACAACCACAACAGATGACCTTTATACAACAGCAACAACAGAACATGTTGCAGCAATCACCACAACAACAGACATTAATGCAGTCGGGTACACAGCAACAAAATATGATATCGCAACAATCCCAGCAAGGACAGCAAGGCATGTTACAATCAAATCATATTCAGCAGGCTCCACAACAAGATATGATTCAACAACAACTTATCACACAGCAACAGGGCATTGTATCTTCTCAAAACCAAATAATCGTGACCCAACAGAATATCACGAATGTTACACAGCAAAATTTGTTACAACAACAACAGCAGAACTTGATACAACCACAATCGATGCCCTTGCCTCAACAAGTTATGGTAACACAACAGCAGACCATAATGCAACAACAGCAGCAGCAGCTGCAACAACAAAATTTAAATATTCAAGCGCAACAGAGTGTTAATATGCCGCAACAGCAGAATATAAATGTGCAACAGCAAAATTTGATTACACAATCCAACTTAATGTCGCCGCCACCGCAGTCCCAAGCACAACAAATTCTTGTTAATCAATCACCTAATATGACACCACCTCAGCAACTTCTTCAGTCACCACAGCACCCAAGTATGCAACAAGTAAATAAAGTTAATATTTTACAGCAGGCAGGGCAAAGTGGAAATATGCTATTGGGCCAGCAAAATATTATTCAGCAACAGCAAGTTGTCTTATCGCAACAGCAACAGCCTCAAACATCGCAACCACCTAATTTAGTTATGGCGCAACAACAAAATGCAAATATCATACAGCAGCAACAATTTAATAAAGTACAGTTTCAACAAGGGCAACAGCAATTTGTTAAAACTCAGGGTAATTTTCAACAGCAGCCATTTGTACAACCATCGCAGCAGCAAGGCCAGCAACCAGCTCAATTTATCCAACAGCAACAATCATTCCAGCCACAAAATCAGCCCCCACAACAGGGAGTTAAGCAAGAATTTATTGCTCAAAGCCCGACTCAGCAACATGCAAATCAAACGCCTGTTCAACGTCCAGTATGGCAACAGCAAGTCATACGGCAAGCCGCACCTGGTGGTCCTGTGGGAGCAAGGGTGCAATGGCAACCTGGACAACAGCCAGCAGTTCAGCGACAATATATTCAATTGGACGCTTATACTCATCAGCAATTGCAACAAATGGCTCCAGAGGAGCAGTTGCAATTTGTTAATAATTTACGCAAGCAACGTGCGGCCGCCTTAGGGCAGCGTCAGCAGTTTATTCAACTCCATCAACAACGTGGTGGTCAGATTTTAGTTCGATCCAATGCCCCGTTACCGCAAGGACTGACTCCACAACAACGATTGCAATGGCTACAACAAGCAAAGCAGCAAGGGGTTGTATTACAACAATCACCCCAGCAACAGCCTGGCCTGAGCCCTATTCAACAGCAGACACCACAACCTGCTGTGCAACAATTTGAACAAGGCCAGATAAGGGCACCGCTGAGAGTACATCAATTACAATTACAACGCGATCAAGCAAAACAACAGCCAATTTTACAACAAGGTGCTCAACCACCGGTACAAAATGCAACACCTTTGGATAATCAGTCTACCAGAGCTAAAACTGCACTTGCAAATATGCTGAGTATACGATTGAGTGGTGGGCAGGTTTCTGGTGATCCTAATATTGCGGAACCATCAGCAGCAGGTACCTTAAGATTGATGACAGCACAACATAATGCGTCTATGAACACTGGACCAAATCGCGCTCAAGAGTTGTTAGCTTTACAACAACAGCAACAGCAACAACAGCGCAGGCTAAGCGCTACCCCAATAGGTGACCAAATACGACCAACAGTGCCTTCACAACCAGGACAAACTCCTCCAACGCCAGATGCCAATAAGCTGCAATATTCTCCAAGAAGTTTGTTACCAATTCAACATCGTCCTGGAACATTTTATGGACATAATCCTAATTTGAAACGTAAGTTTCCAGTTGCTTTATATGCACGAATTTTTTTACATACATGCTACTTTTTAGTGCCACCAGATCTATTCTTGTTAGGATGTATTTTTGTCGTTGTTGAAGTCGAAGATTACTTGAATGAAATTTTTCCAAAGTGGTCCAAAATGATCGAGAAGTTTGGAGGTATTTAATATGTTTGATTTATTTTATAGTTTGATTAATGAAATCGTTTTAGGAGAAATTGAAAAACAGTATTGCTCAAGAATTACCCATGTTTTGTGCAAGTCCCAAAGACATGGGGTGGTTATGCAGGCTCTTCGTGATTATAAGAGATGTGTAACGGTCTACTGGCTAGTGGACGTATTAGATCGTAAACAAGTTCTTCCTCCTTGGATGGCATTGCATTTACCTAGTATGAATTTGGATTGTTACCCTGGCGCAAAGCATTTAATATCCCTGACGGGCTTTGAAAAAGATGATCGCGAACGGGTGAAAACGATGATAAAATCTATAGGCGCTACTGTAAGTCGAAATTCAACAACGGTAACATAAATTTATATTATTTTTAATTATAGCTGACAACTTATTTATCTCAACATAATACGTTAATGATTGCTGCAAAGCAAGATGGTACAAAATATAACAGGGCCAAGCAATGGGGCATTCCTGCAGTAAATGTGCAGTGGTTAACTGAAGTAATGTTAGGTAATTTCAGTGCATTGAATCAAACTGAACACGTAAAGTATCAGCAGTTTGGGGAACAAGCGAACTTCTGTTTTGATCCATCATTAGTTCCAAATTTAATGCGTAAGTATTTTTATTATCTTGGTTCTTTTTCTGTCAATAATATGTGTTATCTGATACAGAGGCATGGAAAATGCCAATTAATATATCTCAAGAATCGTATGAGCGTGTGAAACGTAGTGCGTCACCTGTTACATTACAAAAATTAAAGAAAACTAAGACTGAAGCCGAAGCAGATTCAAATAAGGAGAAAGTAGTTGAAGAAAATAATGATGTTGAAATGCAGTCTGTAGAAGAAAATCTTCCGCAAAGTACAACGCATCGTATTCTGCTTAGTACAAGATGTACATCGAGGACGGAAATGGAGGAATTTATAAGGTACGTTCAGGAAGTAGCTGAAGAAAAACAATATTAAGTTATTTGTTGTCACAGGCAATTGGGAGGCTCACTTTCGAAAGACATATCTTCTGCAACGCATTTTGTAGTATCAAAACTAAGCGTTACATTGAATCTTCTTCACAGTGTATGCATTAATGTGAAAATTGTGTCTGAGGCTTGGCTTATTGAATCAAAGAAAACAAATAATTTTGTTGATGAGACGCCTTTCATGCCAGATACTAAGGAGTTCAATCAGCATAATAACTGTGATTTCCAATTAACACTCTCAACGTCGAATCGTAATCGTCTGCTGGAGGGCAGACAGTTTTTCATCACACCTAGTGTACAACAACGGAAAACGCTCATAACTTTGATAAACGCATGTGGCGGTACGATAGAACGTGTTCGCCGTTCAATGAACCGAATTGAAATTAATCAGTTGCAATCACCGTATTCATATATCGTGATAGCTGATGCTTTGGATCTCCATTTGGTCGCTGATATTTTGAAGCGCGGTAACAAAGTTGTCTGCTGCAAGGAAATTATAACAAGCGGAATTATCAGGCAGACATTTGAAGTTGAACCTTATTTAATTCGAATTCTGCCACCCAAGAGTGAAGAATAGTTTTACGTTATTAAGGAAATGTAAGTATTTGGTATTTTCAAATCTATCTATTGATGGTATAAATGTTATAGAATTTATATTGAGAGTTTAGATTGTTTTTTATATATGAAATTTAGACAAAATCTTTAACATACATAGTACGCAAACATGCCTCATCATGTGCTTTAAGTCTTTTATACAGTATTCGGTGCATACCCCCAGTCTTCTTTAATAATATCTGAACCAAGTTCTCCAATCACGATTGCTGGTGCATTAGTGTTGCCTCGTGTGATCTCTGGCATAATACTAGCGTCTATAACACGTAAGTTGTACATGCCGTGGACTTTTAATCTACTGTTAACGACACCACCATTGAATTCGGGGGCCATTTTACACGTTCCAACAGGGTGGTATAGTGTCCTCGCAATATTTCTTGCGGCGCATTCCCAATATTCTTCAGAATCGAAAGTAATATTTTCACAGTTTGGAATAGCATTTGGTATATACCTCGCATTATATTTTTGCAATGCGTTGGTAGATCTTAACTGACGAATAAAATTTGCAGCTGCAATATATGTATCTATATCTCTTTGCTCGGTTAAATAATTGTGCTGAATGATTACTTTATCATCAGGGCTGCTAGATCGTAGCGTTATTCGGCCAGTACTTTCAGGCCTCAGTAAAATGGCACCAAAAACTAACAACGCGGATTTAGCGTTATTGGCTTTGAGATTATTAATAATATCTTCGTTAAAACCCATAGTAGTCACAAAGCGCGTCAATCTAGGATCATTTTGCGTAAATGCTTGCGACAGCCACTGAATGGTTGCAAGCTCTTGAGAGTTATTAAATGGATCGTTGAATAGTTGCGAATTGAGAGTACTAATAGTGCTGAGAGGGCCGGAACCATTGTTGAAATATTCAAATGTTTGCTGCATGGTTTCTTGATGGGTTGGCTGAGGGAATGCTTCACTATCGACAGCCATCATAAATCCCCAAAAGGCAAGATGATCTTTAAGATTGTTACCTACGGGTAAGTCTCTGTACATACGTATTCTATGTTTTCTAAGTTCGTCGGCTGGTCCTATACCAGATAGCATTAAAAGTTGCGGAGAGTTAATAGCTCCACCCGAAACGATAACTTCTTTGTGCGCAAATAAGGTCATCTCCCGTTGATTGTTAATTCTTACGCGAACTCCAAATACAGTTGATCCTCGCATTAATATTTTTGTGACTAATGTGTGTGTTAAGATAAATAAATTTCTTCTTTTCGATGGGTCATCACGGACTGGACCTGTAGAGTGTTTACCGTCTGTTAGATAAGCCTTTGCTGTACTTTCACGTCTGCCAAATTCGTCAATGGAAACCAATGCATCGAAATGTCCTATATTAACTGCCTCGTCATTGTAAGTGTATCCAAATTCTTGGTATGCTGCACTAGCTAAGCCTTTACTGGTGTTCGCAGTGCGATAATGAGTGAGGTGTAATGGACCATCACTTCCGTGTAAATTTGAATGGCGAAGTGCGTTCCATCGGACGTTTTCTAGTTTTCTATAAAATCGCAAAATATTTTCCCACCTCCAATTATCATCAGAATTAATGCTGGCCCATTCATCATAATCCGCAGGATTGCCACGAACATACATCATTGCATTTGAACTGCTGCAGCCGCCCAACATTTTAGCACGCGTCCATAGACACCGTTGATTTTTCATTCCCAAGCAACTCATGTTTGACTTTTCAGTTTCATACATCCAGTCATATTCGGGGTTTAATTGTAAAGCTAAGAATGGTGATGGAATCTGTGCATCCACAGGAGGTGTTCCTCCTGCTTCAATAAGTAATACATTCCACTCTGGATTCTCTGATAATCGGTTTGCCACTACACTTCCCGCCGATCCCGCACCCACAACTATAAAGTCAAATTCTCTTGGTATCAGAAATCTATTGCCTAAATTTTCTGGAAAATCACTTTCATGTAGAAATGTGCACTTTGTATTTAGTAGTGAATTGATTAGCGTTAAAAAGAGGGTTGCTGAGGCGCCAGACAAAGCATTTGGACAGCTTTCAAGATATGGTTCACCTAAACAAGGGCTGAAAAACTAGTTAGTTAGGAAATATATCAAATTTTTTAATTTACCTGGAATTCATTCTTATTACTATAAATTTCACTAATGTATTATGCTTGAGAATGTAACATAAAAATTTAGAACATTGTTTTAGTGATGCACGACTAGAAGTCAAATTTTTACAATGGTAATTGTTGTAAAACCGGTACGCCTTATATACTTGAAATTTACTTCATCGTGATAAGAATATTTAGTACTAAGACACCAGGCTTACTGTTCTTGATAAACTTTTGGTAATTATGTTGTTTTGGTGCATAGCTTAAACACAAGGTTTGTTTTAAGCAGCATTTTGCGTTATAAAGCGAGTTTGCATGGTATGTTATTGTTTATATAGCAACGTATTTAATTCGAATTAATTTTTCTGTTTATATTGGTATTTCAACGATGCATTGCCGCGTTTATGACCTTATTTCATTTCCGAGTAATAAACGTATTTATAACTGACAAGTGCGCCAGACGATTTAGAAATGTTATCTATTTGTCACAAATTGTGCAAATTTTATGTTAATCATGCGCTGTCATGATAGATATCTCTGTTGGAAAAGTTCTAAGGTAGGATAGATATTCTAATCATATACAATGAAGGCGCTAGTCTGTTTTAAAAATAAAATCGCGAAATTAGGCATCTTTTGTTTTAGTAATTATATGTTTCATTTTTTATGAAGTTCTATTTAAAGGTGTTCGATTTAAAATTAGATACATATAATTACAATATAATTTCATTGCAGTATTGTTCAAGGCTAATGTCAAGCATTCATAAATGTAGGTAAATCCGTGTAAATAGGATGTCGGATTTAATTATTTAAGTCTATCAAATATTTAATCAAGTGGGAACGTGCAAGAAATTTTATTGGAATGGCGGATAAGCAATACACTGTATGCGTATATTTGCAGAGTATCCTTGATTTATTTATATCAAATCACCTATTGGCAATTATAAAATCGATGCCGGGTTTTCAGGATTTAATACTATTTCAAGATAGTCATACTTTCAGGCACGTATATACTGTTAACAATTCTTCTAGGCAATAGGATATCCATGATCTTCTTTAATAAAATCAGATCCAATTTCAGCAATCATCATTGCGGGCGCATTTGTATTTCCTCGCACGATATTTGGCATAATACTGGCATCAATTACTCGTAGATTATCTATACCATATACTTTTAGTCTACTATCAACTACACCTCCATCATCTTCATGTGCCATACGACATGTACATGTTGGATGATAGATAGTACCAGCAACATTTCTAAATTGACATTCCCAATATTCGTCTGTATCGAAAGTTAGCTTAGCGCAGTTAGGTATATAGTAATTCAAAAATGCGGCGTTGTATTTTTGCATTGTCGTTGAGTTAACTACTTTTCTTGCAAATTTTATCGCGGCTAACACTGTGTTCACGTCTTGCTGTTCCGTTAAGTAATTAGTACGAATAATTACTTTATGGAACGGGTTGTCAGAGTGCAGTACAATTTCTCCATTACTTTTTGGTTGTAATAGCAGTGGGCAAAGGGATACTAAAGCAAAGTCTTTATTTTGCAATATGATATCATCCACTATTTTACTCTGATAGCCAAGTTTTTCGATAAATGGTCGTAGGACTGGATCCTTTGGCGTAAAAGATCGCACGATCCATTGAATCGATGCTTTGAGATTATCGTTTGATAGTGGATCTTGAAATAATTCCATGTTATTAATACCAATTGTTGCATAGGGGCCAGTATTATTATTAAAATATTCGAATATATTCTGATTGATCTCTGCTTCTGTGAGAGTCGGGTTTGCGCTTGGATCAATTTTAATGAACACACCAAAGTTTGCGAGATGATCTTGTAAATGTTTTCCTACTGGTAAGTTTTTAGCGACTTTAATTTTATGCTTTTTCAATTCATTGCTTGGTCCAATGCCGGACAACATAAGTAATTGTGGAGAATTGATAGCGCCTGCTGCAATAATGACTTCTTTGCGTGCTTTTAAATTAATTTCGCCGCGTTTTATCTTTGCTTTAACGCCAATAGCCTTATGATTTTTGATATTAATTTTAGTAACTTGTGAATTAGTTGATATGTATAAATTTTTCCTCTTTGCTATTTGACTGGTCTTTGATTTATCTCCAACGTTCGTTAGATACGCTTTTGCAGAACTTTCACGTCGACCTTCGACATCAATGGACATTAGGGTTTCAAAGAACCCAATGTTTACTTCATCATTTTTCAAACTGAATCCCAATTCTTCATAAGCATCTACAAGGATATTCCTCACTGGATTATCGCTTATATATTTTGTTATTTGTAGAGGGCCCTTATGACCATGATCGGTAGAATTTCGTAGCTCTTCAACCGTTACGTTTTCTTGCTTAATGTAATATCGTTTAACATTATCCCACATCCAGTTGGGATCTGATGTAATTTCACTCCATGAATCATAATCAAGAGGATTCGCACGTACGTACATCATAGCATTCATTGCACTGCTTCCGCCCAGCATTTTACCGCGATTCCAAATACAATGTCCATTCTGCATTCCCATACAGCTGGTATTTGACTTTTCAGTTAAATAGTACCAATCGTATTCCGTATTACCTTGTAGGTTGGTAAATAACCCTGGAATCTATTAAGACTTTTACTAATTTCCTTCTATGTTATTTATAATTATACTTGTGCATCTGTTGGTGGATATCCACCAGCCACCAAAAGCAAAACACTCCATTTATCGATTTCGGATAATCTATTTGCAACAACGCTTCCCGCTGATCCCGCACCGACTACTATAAAGTCAAATGTATTATCGTTTCGTAAATTATTTCTTTTATTTTGTGGAAAGTCATTTTCTTTCAGGAATGAACATTTCCTTCCGAATAATGAATTGATCATCATTAAGAAGATTGTTGTTGATTGGCCATTTAGACCGTTTGAACAATTATCTTCTACACCTCGCGCACAGTGATAAGTCATGTTTGCTTGACTGTGTTGAAAGATTCTCTTATATGCGCACTTGTACGATCATTTATAACAACTATAGTCAGATAATTAAGTTGTTATCGTAGTTTACTTAAATTTTACGTTTCAGAAAAATTATTGCAATGTTTTAAAAAATACTATTTCACTCATTAGGAAATAATATTATCAATCTAAAATATTTGTTCCAGTCCGTTTTTACATTTTATACTGCACCTACGATAGCTTATCGGGAACTGTTTATTAACAGTCGTAAAAATTCCGATCTACAGTTTAAATTCTGAAAATTTGCGCACTTTATGCCTTTCACAATGTACAAACTTTAATTGCCTTAATAAATGTTAGAGAACGAACGACTTGAGCAGGTGGCAAACGAATATAAAACAACTAATAGAAAATAACTGAAATAATGTTTTTTATGTTCAAGCAATTGATATATTTTTTTATTGTTATACTGGCATTATACATTGAAGGATACTGAAATTAAATGTATCATATAGTTGTTGTGAATAACACTTATTTTGTAGCTGTTTATGAATTACTAACATAACATTTTGAATGTGGTATGTTAATGGGGCAAATTTGGTATGTTATAGATTCCAACTGTAAGGCCATGACAACTATACAGATATTTTTAGTCTAGGCGGTTCTGTTATGGGCGGCCTTAATGAAATCAGCCCCAATTTCGGCAATTACCATTGCAGCCCCATTTGTATTTGCACTGACTATGCGTGGCATAATACTTGCATCAATTACACGCAAATTATCGATTCCGTGGACTTTAAGTTTGCTGTCAACGACTCCACCAGCCTGTCTTGGTGCCATTTTGCAAGTTCCAACTGGATGGTACATACTGTGGGCCACATTTCTAAAGTGACATTCCCAATATGCTGGGGTGTCAAATCTATGCGAGGAGCAATTTGGAATATTGTAATTGAGGAATTCTGCTCCGTATGTTTGTAGTGCATTGGTTGCGAGTACACGACGTGCGAATTGTATAGCCGCTTGCAATGTATCCAGATCCTTCTTCTGGGTAAGGTAATTAGGTTCTATCAAGACGCTATCCTCTGGGTTTGACGAACGTAGTGTTACCTTTCCTTTGCTCTCAGGCCGCAAAAGAACTGGGTTGAATGCAATAAGAGTATGGTCCCTATTATGCTTGACCAAATCTTCAACGGTCGCAGGTAAATAATTTACACGTTCGTAAACAGCTCTGAGTGATGGATCATTTCGTGGGAATACACGAACTAGCCATTGAATTGATGGAGCAGTAATAGAATTATGTAATGGATCGTTAAACAGAACCAAATCGCTTACTGATATGCCTGAAAACATTCCAGTACCACTTCTAAAATACTCCGAGATATTTGCCACGATTTCACTTTGTTTTACTGAAGGAACTGCAACGGGATTCAATTTGGCAATAACACCCCAATTGGCCAAATGATCTTCTAGATGTTCTCCAACTGGTAAGTCGGCTACGGATGGAATATTGTGTTTTCTTAGCTCGTTGTTTCGTCCTATACCCGACAGCATAAGAAGTTGTGGTGAATTTAGTGCTCCAGCTGAAACTATTACTTCCTTGGTAGCATAGATTTCAGATCTTTTACCGTCAACTTTTACTTCCACACCAACTGCCCTATTTAAGAAACGAACGACCTTAGTAACTAGTGTGTTTGTTGCAATATGCAGATTTCTTCTTTTTGATGGATCACTTTGTGGTTTTGCAGTACGCTTTCCATCGGTTAGATACGCCTTAGACGTGCTTTCACGACGTCCACGCTCATCCACTGATAGTAATGATTGAAAGAAGCCAATATGGACTTCCCGCATACTTTTAGGGTGTCCTATTTGGGCGTATGCGTCCTCGATCAGTTTTCTGGCCGGGCTGTTATCGATATGATGTGAAATTTGATAAAGCCCTTCTTGACCGTAAAGTGGAAAATTGGTTAGGGACTTGCTGTTAACAGATTCTAATTTTCGAAAGTAATTTCCAATATTGTTCCAATTCCAAGCATTGTCCGAATTGAGAGTGGCCCATTCTTCGTAACTGTCCGGGCCGCCACGAAGATACATCATTGCATTTAATGAACTACTACCCCCAAGCATTTTTCCGCGATTCCACAGGCATTGCTTATTTACCATACCCAAACAACTTGTGTTTGATGGCACTGTCGAGTATGGCCAAGCATATTGACTTTGGAATAGACCTGCAAAAAGGCCGGGAATCTGAAAGATTTATGCATATTAATCAGTTTATAAAGGTATTTTATATTTAGCGTGCATACCTGTGCATCAACTGGAGGATGTCCACCAGCTTCAATGAGAAGTATTCGCCAGTTGGGGTTTTCAGACAGCCTATTCGCAAGGACACTACCAGAAGTTCCAGCGCCCACGATAATGAAATCATACTGTTGTCCAGTACTTAAGTCTTGGCGTACTTCTTGAGGATAATCAGTTGGTTTAAGAAACGTGCATGTTTGCGAAAATAAACTATTAATTAATAACATGAAAAGTGCTGCCGATTGCCCAGCAAGGGACGTCGCACAATATTCGCCGGTACACTGGCCGACTTGATCCATCTTTGTACAAAATACTGTTACTTCAAGAAATCAATCTCGCTTACTGACAACATTCGTTCTGAGAGCGTTTTTATATGAAATTCTAAGTACGAATATTATTGATACATGGATAATAAACTTATAAATTAACATGTGTACTAAATGTCTTAAACTGTAGCACATGTGGCACAATTGAATATTATCAAAGTCAAAGTAAATATTAGTACATTTGAAGAGATACAATATGCTAAAACGCCTTAACATTATTTTCGTTAAATAATCATGGTAACAGAATTGACGTGTTTTTCATAATTCCGTGGCTTTACTTAAGGTTTGTTAATGTATTACATTCATTAATAAACGTGGGAACTTCTATTATTTATTGCCTACATGTGGCGTAGGATTTTCTGTTGGTGTGATCTAAACCAATCAGCTATATCTATAGTTTGAAGTAAGTTTTGGCACTAAACTACGATTGCGTTACGTATAGTTTGTTTTTAATACGCAGTTGTCTTTTTGGCAACACATTCATCGATGCATTCGTACGCCAGTTTTCATAGCGTAAACACTATTTTAAAATATTGTTTATCCACAAGTAATACCTATATTGGAATAACGTGTAAAATAAACAGTTTATTATATCACAATGGGTAAAGGAAAAGGTGGTGGAGGCGGCGGAGGTGCAGGTCAAAAGGATAATGTAAGTGAAGTCAATAGCTAGTAATTTATTATTAGTCAAAGAATTTTATAGAAAAAGGGTGGAGGTGCTGCCAAAGTAGAAGATAAAAAAGTCGTTGATCAAAAAGCCGGTGGTGGCGGTACTAAGGGTGGTAAAAAGGGTATGCTATCAAACTATGTCGTTACGTATTGCGTTGTATAATTGAAGTGCATTTCTTATAGGTGGCAAAAAGTAATCATCATGATATTACTATTCTCTTGCAAGAAATATCTTTTATATTTAAAAATTTGATTATAAAACAATAAATCTATTTTTGTATTACAAAGAACCTTATTTGTTCGAGCGTCCTTCGATGGCAAACGGTTAAGAAGTAGACACTAAGTAAAACCATCATTATAATAAAAACAAAACAAAATTTTTTTATAATTAAAACAGCTTTTAAAAATTCGATATTTGTTATTTGACCTAATTAAAGAATGAAAGGCTTCCCAAGGCTGCTATAATTGTTGAAATAAGTACTACACATGTGCAAGGTATATTTATTACAGCTAAACCTGTTCCAACAATGTTCACATCACCGTTTCTTGGTTTTGGAACAATGTTATCATTTGCTGCGGAAATCTGCTTCAGCAACACCTTCTTAAAGTCCTCATAAGCTTGGGTGCTTTCATCTAGTGAGTGAACATCATTAAAAGTAATGGTAGGTACACTAGTCAAGGGTGGTGATAAGTCGTCCGTCTTAGTGCCGTAATTTGCCAAGAAATCTTTGCCTAGAATAGCAAAATTAGATTTTAAAATTACAACTTATATACAAACATCACTCACCATCATTATGATTAACGCAGTCTTCTATGTCTTCAAAATTCGTTACATTACTAATGTGTGCACAATGCTCTGTTTTAAAATCGATCGGTTTCTTTTTCGAGTCAACCTTCATTAGACAATTGACAAAATCCAAAGCATTTCTGGCTACATACTTATTATCAATTTGACCATTCATAATTTTCTGCAATCCACATGCATGTATTCGATTTCCGAGGCATTCATCCGGCCCATGGTGACAAATAAATTTAAATTCATTATCCTCTCTTGAAAACTGCGATTTAGCTTTACCATAGGGTATCAACGCTAATCGTACGGAATTAAATAGTGTACCATTGTTGCCCGTCAACACAGGGTGGAGTTGTTCATTTATAAACTTTTTAGAATCCGGGCACAAGGATTCATAGTAGACGGATACTCCAACCTTCAACAAGTTAAAATTAGCGCGCGCTTTCACTTCGCATTGCGTAAACACGCGATTATTAACGAAGGAAACGCCTTAGCAAAACAAAGTCTTTTATATCTACGGAAATATAGTGAAAACATTTTTAAAGTTCGTGATTTTGCCTAAATTTTTATTGGATTTTGATGGGTGAAATGGTGGTTATAAACACCTTGAGAATTCTTGGTGTTAAGTGCACCTTTGTCATTAAAACAATATTGATTTCTGTGAATCGGGATATGATAGTACAATTATTGTTAATTATAAATATTAAAAAATGTATAATATTATTCCTACCTTTCTGGAATCATTTGTTTGGCCTGTTGTGATACTTAACAACTGCAAAGCTATGACCAGTAGTTGTTTATTGTGTCTGAACCACACAAGTCCGAAAAGAAACACGCCACGGTACATTTTATCCGTTAGTTCTTGGTTCTGTCGTCAGAGGCACGTATGTATTTTTAAAAACTCTTCTATGTTCTATGGTATAGAATCTATGCCATAGAACCCCTGCCATAGAACTAATATGCTAATTAGCATTAACAAAATAAAGTTATAAAAAATCTTTTTAATGCTTATTTATACCTGTGGATTAATTTAGTATTGCGCCCTCAAGGACAAACAGGTTGCCGACTCCTGTTCTATGGTAGGGG